>PVKP010022482.1:0-37599 GCA_004027715.1 Plecturocebus donacophilus | reverse complement strand
TCTGCTCTGATCTTAGTTATTTCTTGTCTTCTGCTAGCTTTTGAGTTTTTTTGTTCTTGCTTCTCTAGCTTTTTCAATTTTGATGATAGGGTGTCGATTTTAAATCTTTCCTTGCTTCTCATGTGGCCATTCCTTGATATAAATTTTCCTCTAGACACTGCTTTAAATGTGTCCCAAAGATTCTGGTACATTGTTTCTTCGTTCTCTTTGGTTTCAAAGACCATCTTTATTTCTGCCTTCATTTCATTGTTTATCCAGTCAACATTCGAGAGCCAGTTGTCCAGTTTCCATGAAGTTGTGTGGTTCTGAGTTAGTTTCTTAATTTAATCCTGAGTTCTAATTTAATTACACTGTGGTCTGAGAGAATGTTTGTTATGATTTCCATTCCTTTGCATTTACTGAGGAGTGATTTACTTCCAATTATGTGGTCAATTTTAGAGCAGGTGTGATGTGGTGGCAAAAAGAATGTATATTCTGTGGATTTGGGGTGGAGAGTTCTGTATATGTGTGTTAGGTTTGCTTGGTCGAGATCTGAGTTCAAGTCCTGGATATGCTTGTTAACTTTCTGTCTTGTTCATTTGTCTAATATTAACAGTGGAGTGTTAAAGTCTCCCACTATTATTGTGTGGTAGTCTAAGTCTCTTTGTAGGTCTTTAAGAGCTTGCTCTGTGTATCTGGGTGCTCCTGTATTGGGTGTGTATGTACTTAGGATCGTCAGCTCTTCTTATTGCATTGATCCTTTTACCATTATGTAATGCCCTTCTTTATGTCTTTTGATCTTTGTTGGTGTAAAGTCTATTTTATCGGAGAATAGGATTGCAACTCCTGCTTTTTTTTGCTCTCCGTTTGCTTGGTAAATCTTCCTCCATTCCTTATTTTGAGCCTATGTGTGTCCTTGCATGTGATTTGGGTTTCCTAGATACAGCACACTGATGGGTTTGACTTTTTATCCAATTTGCCAGTCTGTGTCTTTTGATTGGGGCATTTAGCCCATTTACATTTAAGGTTAATATTGTTATGTGTGAATTTGATCCTGCCATTTTGATGCTAGCTGGTTGTTTTGCCCATTAGTTAATGCAGTTTCTTCATTGTGTCCATGCTCTTTACCATTTGGTATGTTTTTGGAGTAGCTAGTGCTGGTTGTTCCTTTCTATGTTTAGTGCTTCTTTCAGGAGCTCCTGTAAGGCAGGCCTGGTGGTGACAAAATCTCTCAGCAATTGCTTGTTCATAAAGGATTTTATTTCTCCTTTGCTTATGAAGCTTAGTTTGGCTGGATGTGAAATTCTAGGTTGTAAGTTCTTTTCTTTAAGGATGTTGAATATTGGCCCCCACTCTCTTCTGGCTTGTAGGGCTTCTGTGGAGGGTTCTTCTGTGAGTCTGATGGGCTTCCCTTTTTGGTAACCTGATCTATCTCTCTAGGTGTCCTTAGGATTTTTTCCTTCATTTCAACACTAGTGAGTCTGATGATTATGTATCTTGGGGTTGCTATTCTTGAGGAATATCTTTGTGGTGTTCTCTGTATTTTCTGGACTTGAATGGTGGCCTGCCTTGCTAGACTGGGAAAGTTCCCCTGGATAATATCCTGAAGAGTATTTTCCAGCTTGGATCCATTCTCTCCATCACATTCAGGTACATCTATCAAACGTAGATTAGATCTTTTCACATAATCCCATATTTCTTGGAGGTTTTGTTCATTTCTTTTCACTCTTTTTTCTCTAATCTTGCCTTCTCATTTTATTTCATTGAGTTGATCTTCAATCTCTGACATCCTTTCTTCTGCTTGGTCAATTGGGCTACTAAAACTTGTGTGTGCTTCCCAAAGTTCTTGTGTTGTGTTTTTCAGCTCTATCAATTCATTTATATTCTTCTCTAAGCTGTTTATTCTCATTAGCATCTTATCAAACCTTTTTTCAAGGTTCTTGTTTCTTTGCATTGGGTTAGAACATGTTCTTTTAGCTCAGAGAAGTTTGTTGTTACCCACATTCTGAAGCCTGTTTCTGTTAATTCATCAGACTCATTCTCCATCCAGCTTTGTTCCCTTGCTGGTCATGAGCTGTGATCCCTTGGAGGAGGAGAGGCATTCTGGTTTTGAGTGTTTTCATCCATTTTGCACTGGTTTCTTCCCGTCTTTGTGGATTTATCTACCTGTGGTCTTTGTAGTTGCTCACTTTTGGATGAGTTCTCTGAGTGGACGTCCTTTTTGTTGATGATGAAGTTATTTCTTTCTGTTTTTTAGTTTTCCTTCTAACAGTCAGGCCCCTCTGCTGTAGGACTGCTGGAGGTCCACTCTGGACCCTGCTTGCCTGGGGATCATCTGCGGCAGCTGAAGAACAGTACAGGTTGCTGCCAGTTTTTCCTTCTGTGATCTTCGTCCCAGAAGGATACCAGCCAGATGTCAGCCTGAGCTCTCCTTTATGAGGTGACTCTTTCGATATACCTGGGTTGGGGAACTGCTTGAGGAGACAGTCTGTCCCTTATGGGAGCTCAAGTACTGAGCTGGGAGCTCCGTTGCTCTGTTCAGAGCTGCTGGGCATGTATGTTTAAGTCTACTACAGCAGAACTCATAACCACCTTTTTTCCCAGGTGCTCTGTCCTGAGAAGGTGGGGCTTTATTTATAAGATCCTGATGTTCTGCTGCCTTTTTTCAGAGCTGCATTGCCCAGCAAGGAGGTAGCCTAGTCACAGTCTGCCAGCAGAGGTGTTGTTGAGCTGCCGTGGGCTCTGCCCAGCTGCTGTGTGAACTTCCTTGCAGTTTTGTTTATAGAGGTATAGTTAGAACTGCCTCAGTAAAGGTGGTCTGCCTCAGTAATGGTGGACTTCCTTGAAAATGGCTGTCTGCCTCGATAATGGCTGTCTGCCTCGGTAATGGTGGACTGCCTCGGTAATGGCAGATTGCCTTGGTCTATTTCCTTAAAACTTTAAACAAAGTTCTGGATATGCTTTAAAGTAGCTTACAAAACCATAGGCCACAATAAAGTTTGTATAGATCTTCTTCAGTTTTTGTTTTAAAATAAAAAAAATAATAAAAAGTTAAAATACCCCAGAGGAACATTACTACTGACATTTACTCTTGGATAAGACATAGCCACAAGGAGTTAATTTGATAGTCCCAAACTTATTGTTTCTTTTTTTGTTTGTTTTTTTAATTTAGGAGTAATGTTGTTCTAAGATACAATAGGTCATGCATCTAAAGTCAGTGAAAGATAGAACATTTAGGATGAGGTTGTTCTTGCCAAATGACCTGCTTTCAGGTAAAAATAATATTATGTTGCATCCAAGTGATTGGAACATCAGTGAAGTTACTACTCACATACTAGAGACCTGGGAAACCCTAATTGAATGGTTTCAAATTTAGCTTTTTTCTAGAAATCCTGAATCTGAAAATTAGATAGTTTATATACTGTTTACATTGCCTTCATTAGTTGACAGACATTAATGAACAAATTAAAGCCAGATTGAAGCTCTACGAGTCCTGAGTTCACAAATGCCATGTTCTCTGTTGTATTTCTAAGGCCCAGCACAGTGCCAGGTGCTCAGTGCATGCTCAATGAATAGCAGTAATTCACACAAAGAAAATCTGGGGAAAATATAAATGATGGTTGGGGGCAATTATAAAATCATATGCTTTTAAACAAATTAACCAGTTAACTTGCATTTGAATCTCAAAATGTGTTTCTTTTGAATGAGATTTTTAAAAGTTACTTTATCACTCTGAGCTTCTAGGAGTGATACCCAAGTTCTCTTTCAAATCTAAAAATCTATTATATTAGGTACTACTTTCTGCAAATCTCTCACTGTATTTTATGGGACAAAAATGTTAAAAAAGCAATGCAGGTTTATTGTGTCAAGTTAGAAAATATTAGTGATCTCCCTCTTCTCTTCTTCTTGCCTTACCCTTAAAGTGGCAGTGTTAACGTTTGGGTGTAAATCCTTCCACACACACCTGTACTTACATCTGTATGTACTTCTTCCCTAGATCATTGCCTCCCATGCCCAAATGTGGAACATGCACACATCTTACCACCTTTCTCCTTCTGCTTAATTCCTACTCTTCTTTCACACATAACCTCAACTATCAATTCCTATACAAATCCCAACACCTCCCCAAATTCCCCATTGTAATGAGAACAATAAAGTCTGTTCAGTAGACTCTATTGTCTCATTCTAGTACAGCATTATGAATGTAAAGCTAGGAACTACATTGCCCACCTCCCTGTTGCACTTAGGTGTGCCCATGTGACTAAGCTTTTTTATGTGCAAGTGAAAAGACTGTGGAATTTTAAGTTCCCCCTGTCCTCATCTCCATGTCTCAAAGCCATTCATCCTTTGGGGAGTCACAATTATTCTTTCATAAATTTCCACCAACTTTTTGGGATATCTCTGAAGCACTATTGCTTTCATGTACCCATTCATGCCCTTTTGTTCTGATAACCCTGATTTTCACTTGGAAAAATGCCTATTCCTCACTCTGAGTCCTGTGATTTGGGTGGACCTGACTCTATCCTTTACATTCCAGAGAAGTGGCACATGACCTCATGATCAGTCTGCTTCATTTGTCTGGCAACAACAATAATGCCTAGGCACTTTACCAAGTTGCTCCCGCAAGAGGAAGCCCCAAGAGTTTTGCTAGAAATTCTTTGGAATAGATATTCTTTTGTTGCTACTCTTACTCTGATGGTATGGTTTAAATATGGAGCTACCAATGGTTATCTTTGCTACAACATGGATAGAGTCTTTCTTGAGATTAGCCCAACTAATAGGAAGGCAGAGTCAAAATAATACAGAAAGACAGGTACCTGGTAGATCCTTTGAGTACCTGATCAGCCTAAATCTAGTGATACTTCTTACTCTGCAGTTGACTGAGGCCAGTAAATTCTCGTCTATGTTTTAAGTCAGCTTCAGTAGAGTTTCTCTCAGTTGGTACTAGGAATCCTTAGAGATATACACCCCTTATCAATAAGATCCCAAAGCTCTTTGATTTTATCTTATTGAGCACAGATAGCACATTCTATCTTGTTTTACCCTCTTTCCCAAGGTTTTAATTTGCATGAGGGTAAGGATGTGTCATCATTATTTATTCTGTGTGTCTCCCAATACCTTAGCACAGTGCCTAACACTTAATAAATTTTGAAAGACTATATGGACAAAACAGATTCAATGGTAACCAGGGGGCTGACTGAGGAAGGTAAAGACATAGTTCCTTTCCTCAAGGAGTTTATAAATTACTATGAATTATTCCCGGATGGAGGTATTTTATTATCTTAATTCATCAGCCCAGCTATGAATTCAAGGAACTGTAAGTTATGTGCTCCTAGTGGATGGTTCTACAAATAGGTCTTCTATAAATGATAGTAACTCCATCCACCCTTAGATGTTTCCATCACTTTATCTTTTGTGTGCTGCCTTGCCTTAGCCTGAATTCTCTTCAAATATCCTTCCAGTCACATGATATTAATTCATCAGCATCAGAGAAGAGCTTTGGGGGAAGGGAGAGTGAAAGAGCCGAGAGGACAGAGACAGAGGAAAGTGAAACCACATGAAATGGGCACAGTACCAAAAACATTTTTGAATGTTTTTGGCATCACTACATAACAATAGCACATCATTTTCATTAATTTGAACAAACAAAACCAAGCAGAGATTAAAAAGCAGTACAGCTGGGATATAACTCTCCACTCCTATCCCGGACTGGGCAACCTTATGGAGTCTTACGGAGTCACTTCCTTTACAAAGGCAGGAAATGTTCTTTCAGCCTGTTCCTGGAAAAACAGCACATGACACCGAGATACAATCATGAATACACAACTCTGGGCTGGGTCACTTGTTCTCATGCTGCTCCTTTCCACCATGTTCCTTTCTGATGACTGATGTGATCCTGGAATTATCTCCTCCACCTCTCACCTTTTTATTCCTTTTGCTGCTGACCTTCATGGCTCACCTCATACCTGCAAATGTCTTGCTCCCTTAGGGCTAGGCCACTTTTCCTCCTTCCTCTCTTATCAAACTCTTCCTTTATCTGAGCCTTCCAAGGCTGATCTCATTGCAAACCGTAATTGAACAACCTGACTAGCTTTTATATTATCTTATGAATCATGACCATCTGAATTCCATTTTCATTTCCTTGGAGAAAAGCCCCCTCTGGTGTGTGTTTCACGTAGCCAACATGAAGAGATGGCACTCAATAAATAACACATTGTGATAACAATACCATGAACGTACACTGCAGAAATATTTCACAAAGAATGAATGACTGTTTGTCCCTTGGTCCAGGAACTGAACTTTTCTGGCCACCATGGGCTTTGGTCTGAGGGTATCTCACCTGCTGTGTTTCAGTGGCTTTCCTACTGTCAGAAGTAGCACATAGTTCTTTAGGTTCCCCAGAACTAAAGAATGAACATAATGATGAAAAAGTTGCAAAGAACCTCAGTAATATTATTTTCTTGGTGAGAATAAGGGCATTTTAAGAACTGCAATTTTTGCATTGCCAAATGCCAGAGGTTCCCCACCACCTGGGATTTTCTCTGGATTAATTCAGCACAAATCATAGGAATCAACTTCATTATAGAAAAGATTTTACTATGACACATTCAAAGTAAAATAAACATGTTCCACCTAATGCAGGATTTTTCCTTACTCCTTCGTTGGGCTTGTGATGGGGATGCCCCATTTACTTGGCCCATTATACTCAACTCCTTGTAAAGGGGAGCATGTGAGTAAGTGTATGTGGGGTCCAGTCAGATGCTTTGGGCACCAGCAAAAGCAAACTCCATGCAGGCCCTGTGGCAGCACCCAGGGTGTGGGTGCCTGCAACCCTGAAGCCCCAGAAGGCATGTTACAATGCTCTCTTAGCTCTGTTGTTTGTAGACAATGGTGTGGTATCAGTTCAGTGGGCCCCTTCCCTCCTTCCATGGGGTGGTCAAGGGCAAAGGGCTAGTGTGACAGCCTTTTTTGGGTACCTGTACTCATTAGGTCCTCAGTTCTTGTCCAGTGTCCAAGAAGAATGAGCTCGCCCAGACACCTGAAGGATGGTGGAGGTGGAGAATATTTTTTAGCAATGGAAATGACTTTCAGTGGAGAGGGGAGCTGGAGAGGGGACAGGATGGGCAGGTCATCCTCCCCCAAAGTCCAGCTGTCTCCAGTCAGCTCCTCCCTAAAGCCAAGCAGTCTCTCCTCCAAAGTCCCACCATCCCTCTGAAGTCAAGTGACTTGCTTCCAGTTAAGCTGCTTCTCTTCCCTCTACTGACTGAGTCTGGGGTTTTTATAGGCACAGGATGGAGGGCAGGGCAGGCTGTAGGCAGTTTTGGAAAAGGCAACATTAGATTGGCAAAAAAGGCATTGCCAGTAAGAACGAACTGGTAGAGAGTGGGCAAAAAGGAACAGAAATTCTCACTTTGGGCTGTGGGTTTCAGGTTTCTCAGCTTAAAGGTGAGGTTTCACCTGGGATCCACCACTGTTTGTCTCCTGCCTCTATCACATGGGATGGCATCCTGTGCACTTAGGACATAGTAGGACATACTCTACTTCTACTGCCCACATAAAGGAAGAGAAAGAAAGGAAAAACAAAATCTAAATGCTGCATGTGATTCCACCAGCCTTGTACTCAATGAGCACACAAGCACACATCCCTGTAATGGAGTCCAGACTGGCTCCTACTCAAGTTGGCCTCTGGGGCTGCATTCCACCCATCTACAGTGGAAGTATCCCTCCAGACTGTGTCCAACTTTAGGATTTAGAGATACATATTTTTTCATATGCATGGCTTCTAAGTAAAAGCCACTTCTTTTATATGGTTCTCATCAAAAGAATCAAAATGATCTGCTCCTAACCTAGAGGAAAACATGACTATTGCTTGAATTACTGAGAGATGTTATGAGTATTCATATTGCACTTTCTCAGGGGGTCCTCAAGGTATTTCAACTATGTATAATGGTGATAGTACTCACCAATGTTAGACTATAACCCCTAATAATGCTAGACTATACCCCCCAATAAAATGAAGGATGAAGCCAAGTGTGTAGTATAGTGGTGATTGGGTAAGGTATACTCTGTACTGCCAAGAGGGAGATACCTAAAAATATCTTTGAGTGGGAAAGATACATTTAGGAAGAATACCCTTCTGGATGGATAACTTAATGGCATCAAGTGAATTCCAACTTTTTCTCAGGTTCTTATCACTGCCTTGTACAAGAATAGCCAGCCATCAAAGGATAGTCCTTGTTATATACATATTCTCTAGACAGAGAATATAGATGTTCATAAAGCAAAGTATCTACCTTCAAGTAGCTTCCATTCAAAGAAAAAAGATAGAAAATAGATGCAATAAATAAATAAGATCATTTCAACTTCTGATAAATGCTCTGAAGATGATAAAATACTGTATTTTATTAATTTTAAAACATATTTTTTCACATTTTACCATTTCCAAGATCTGGAAACATCTCACAATCTGATAGCAACTTTTATCTGGATTTAATTGCAGCATTTTTTTTCTTTCTTGTAATACATAAAACAATTGTTTGTAACTGATGACAAATTCCATTCAATGAAAATGATGCAAAATGTGAGACACTAACTACTATATCTTCCCAGATCCATTTTTAATATCCATGCTCAAGTGACAAATTAATAAGATGAGAGGGAGATATTTCAAATTGTTATTAAAATGTTTACATTCTTTTAGCCTTTTTTTTTTTTTTTTTGAGACAGAGTCTCACTCCATCACCAGGCACGAGGCTGGAGTGCAGTGGCACAACCTCAGTTCACTGCAACCTCTGCCTCCTGGGTTGAAGCAATTCTCCTGCCTCAGCCTTCCAAGTAGTTGAGACTATAGGAGCATGCCACCATGCCCAGATAATTTGTTTGTATTTTTAGTAGAGATGGGGTTTCACTATGTTGGCCAGGATGATCTTGATCTCTTGACCTCGTGATCCACCCACCTCGGCCTCCCAAAGTGTTGGGATTACTAGCCTAACTTCTTTTAGTTGTTGATGTAATTCTTTCCAACATTTGCTAAATTTCCACTAATTTAATTTATCCTTGAAATTCCCACATTGCCTCTTCCACATATATAAAAATAACTGCTCCAGCAAGAAGATGATCTTCCCTTACCTTTTTACTTTTTATATTTAAAATTTTCCATCTCATCTTTTCATTTACATTTTTTAAAATTTCCACTTCACTTTTCTCCATTCATTTTTGTTAGGCAGTGGTTGCTTCCTGCAGCCTTTCCTCAGTATGTCTCTCCTCTTCACAGACATGCACACAAATCTTGCCTGTCTGTGGTTTCAATGCAGTTATATTCATTCCTGCCAATTTTCCTCCCTGCTACCTGTGTTTCGTGAGGTCTGACACCCACTGACCTCACATTGCTGGAGTTCTACTGTGTATTACCTTAGAGTGTCAGGTTTTCCTTTGGGACTCACCTTCAAACATGTCAGCACATGTTGGGCTTTAGCATTTTCCTTCACTTTTAGATCTCATTTTACTTTTGGCAACTGAAATGATGGTTAGGATAACTCTTTTTTTATTCTCCTAATGTTTCCATGTGGGAGCCTCTATGCCCAGGCAGGAAGGCTATTGAGGTAACATGTCTAACCCTCCATCTCTCCCTCCCTCCCCACCGAAGGAGAAGAAATTATTTATCTGACTAGCATATCTGGGAGCAAGAACTAAGCATGTTCATTTCTGCCCTTCTGTATTTCCTCTAGATGTCCCTGTGGAGGGGGTTTCTTGACTTTGTTCCTAAGGCAGCCTCCGACCTCTATGCAGGGAAAGGGCTCCCCTTGTGACCCATTGGTTAGGTATGTCAAGTATTGGGAATCCATGTAGGTGCTATCTCAACTGCTTTCACCAATTCACCTTCACCAGTGTAGCTGATGTTTCAATGCCTATCTGACACCCGAGCTTTACTTTTCTATTGGCTCAGAAACAGTGAGAGTGACAGGAGGCAGGGGTGGGTCCTTGGTGAAACTCCACCTTCAGGACAAAGGCAATTTAAAGCCTGAAAGCTAAACTCAAACTGGATTGAGAACTTGTCTTCCCATTTGGCATGCTTTCCTCTGATTGATCCCCACCCTTCACTTATTTTACACATACTTGCCCTTTCTTAATTGATTTTCTACATTGTTGTGCCCACCTTTGAGTAGTGTCTTCACTTTAACCTTTTTTGCACACTCACAAACCAATCAGCATGCATTCCCCATTCTGAGTCCATAAAAGGCGCCAGATCCAGCCACACGGGAACTTTCCTGCCTTTGGGCAAGGGAACCATCCACTGTGTCGCCTCTCTGCTGAGAGCTATTCTGTAACTCAATAAAATTATTCTCCGCCCTCCTCACCCTTCAATGTCCAGCATATCCTCATTCTTCTTGGGCACTGTACAAGAGCTCGGGAACTGCTGAATGCAGGTACAAGTTTTAACACAGGTAAGCTGGGGTGCATAAGCATGGTGGAGTGAGGCCTGGGTGAAGCATCACCACCTGGGAATCCTAGCTTGCAAAATGAGAAGAAAAATCTTACATCAATAGGGCAGATAAAAGAGAGGAATTTTTTTTTTTTGGTGGTCTCCAAACATCCCCTCCATACTATCAAGAGATATAAGAAAAGAAATGACATATACAGAAGATGGGATTTAAAAAATCAGAGTTGTTTAAAAATAAAATTGTCTGCCTGAGGGTATAGTGGGCCCCCATTTCTGGAGATGCCCAACCATAAGGAAGGGAAAGGTAAGGTAAAGTTTATTACATTTCTGCTATAGATTAGAAAAAAAATTTTTTTTTGAAACAAAGTCGTTCTGTTGCTAGGCTGGAGTGCATGACATGATCTCAGCTGACTGCAATCCCACCTCCTAGGTTCAAGTGATTCTCCTGTCTCAGCCACCCGAGTAGCTAGGACCACAGCTAATTTTTAAAATTTTCTTAGTAGAGACAGAGATTTGCCATGTTGGCCACGCTGGTCTCAAACTCCTGGCCTCAAGAGATCCACCCACTTCAGCCTCCCAAAGTGCTAGGATTATAATAGAAACTTTTGTGTGCACTTTTTCCATTTAATACAACTGCCCTTGGAGTTGGATGGCATTAGACTGTTTTCATGGTTGACATAACTGAGGCTCACAGACCTTAGTAACTGACTTTAGATACCATAGGTGATAAAGGAAACAAAATTGTATTTGTCAGCTTGGGCTGCCATAACAAAATATCATAGACTGGGTGGCTTAAGATAATTTCAACTTCTGATAAATGCTATGAAGAAAATAAAATACTGTATTTTTTCAATTTTAAGATTTTTTTTTCACATTTTACCATTTCTGAGATCTGGAAACATCTCACAATCTGATAGCAACTTTTATCTGGCTTAAACAACACAAGTATATTTTTTCACAGTTTGAAGGCTAGATGTCTAAAATTAAGACTAAAGTCAATTGGGTTTCTGGTGAGAAAACTCAATTCTCTTCTCTTCTGGCTTGCTGTGTCCTTACATGGCCTTTCCTCAGTCAGTTCATTGTGTGAAAATGGGGACACGAAGGGGGACGAGACAAGCTCTCTGGTGTCTTTTCTGATAAGGACACTAATCTTATTAAATCAGGGCCCCATCCTGATTTAATAAACTTCACTCAATCTTAAATACTTTCTTAGAGGCCCCATCTCTAAAAACAGCCAACACCGGGCATTAGGTTTCAATATATAAATTTCTGGAAGAGAACACAAACATTCGGTCCATAAGAAATATTAAACCCAAGTCTATCAGATTCCAAAACTTATATATTTGTCCTCTTTATCACATAATCTCTTATGCTTTAGGCTGATGACTGCTAAGCAGGATGAGACCCAGGGACCTCCGACAAAGCCATTACTTAGCAGATACAGAAGTTCACTCCCTTTCCTAAATCAACTTAAAATTATGTAAAAATTTACTTACATACATAGCAAAACTCAAATTAATAAAAATAAATATACAGGTATCTGAACAAAGAAAGAACCCATAATCTAAGCCGGGAATAGGAACTGAGGCTGTCTCAGGAGGTCCTGGAACTGAATAGAGACCGTGGGGTCCAGAGTTCTAAACCTGTCCAGAAGACAGGATCCAGGCTGTAGGATTCATGCACAGCATGGAGATTGGGAAATCTCTACATGCTATCCCACGGTTGCTGCATAAAGAGAAATTTTCTTCAAGAGTTATGAATGGAAACAGAAAACCTCACCCAATCCAAAAACCAAATGCAATTACAAGCCACACCTTGCAAAAGTATGGAGCCAAACATTCACTATCCATCAATATTAGAAACACTAAACCAAGGCCCCAACACGAAAATGTAGTCTGCAAATATAGTGCATCTAAAAACTGTTCCATAGCGTCACATCCACATTCTGTACCTCCACTGGAAGAGAGCTACACACAAACTTACAGAACACATCATTGCACATGATCATCAGTATGTAAAAGAAACTAAGAACTTACCACCAAGGAACTAGAGTTTATAGAGTACTATGAAACAGACTTTAAATAAATGAATTTACAAAGGGATAGAACCCATAAAAACACAGAAAGAACAGAAGAGGAAAGAGAAAAAAGATAAGAAGGAGAAGAGGAAGAAAGAAAAAAGATGATTTGGGAATAAAACAGGTAGAAATTCTAGAGATTATAAAATACAGTATGCTAGATGCAAAATTTTAGGATGGAAAAGGAGGGAGGGTGAAATGGTTCAAATAAGCTGAAAGGTTCTTCTAAGTCTGTGTCTCTCTTTTCATTTCATGATAGAAAAATCTCAGGTCCAAACAAACCTATATCTCAATAAGTGAATTCAAATTTCCTAGTTCCAAGAGCCCAAGAAGATGTTTGTATTCAATGGACTGATCATGGAGAATATGATTATTGGCTGACATGGTACCTACCTGGATTTAATTCAGTCTTGTCTCATTCCCTTGATGACCTTCTTTCTCTCCTTGGAAAACCCTTAGAATTTGAAAACTTGTAGTGCCTCTGAGTTACAGGGCAGCAGCCTAGCATCTTTTGACTCCTTTGTCATAAAAGCTCTGTTGCCCTTTGTAAGAGTGAGTGCAAAGTGTCCCCTAGCAAGAATATTTTCCAATATTCAGTTAACAGCGTAGAGTAGTCTCACACTACAAGACGTGGAGCTCAGGTGCTTTCCACATGTGACTACTTCAAAGAGCCTTTTCCCATTTTTTAAAACTGAATTTGTTAATAAGCAAACATGATCCCTTTCTTCCCTATTCTCTGTGGATTAATTCCCTTTAATTAATTCTCTTTTCCTTCAAAGAATTCTACTTGTACATTTTCTCATCTAAATTGTATTTGTTTTGTATTTGCAGTTTTGAATGAAAGCAACAAGAAAAGTGAGGCTGCTAGGAAAGTACACTGAAAGAACTCGTGGAAAGAAATTCAAAAGCTTTTTAGAAATGTCTTTTTGTCTGAAAAGGGAGTAAGCTAAGGGGTGATGCAGAGATAACAGAGCAGAACCAAACTATTAACAAGAAAGTCATTGTGGGAGTAAATATAACAGCTCAGAAACTCGGGATAAGGGAATCTCCCACAGCCTGAACAAGCCCATTGCTCATTATGTCTGCGTCCCAGCCCCTCAGGTGTATATAGAAGTGTGCTTGTAAATTGCTGTTAGTTGCTTTCTGGCGAGAGACTCTGATTTATTGGAAACCCCTTCTAGAACAAGTTTCATGTAGCACCTTTTCCCCTTCTTTCTTCTGCTTTAGACAGATCTGGAAACTTCTGAGGAAAGTCTGATTCCTACTTATTTCTCCCCACTCTGGAACAGATGCTGGCCTAGATTTATATAAATCCAGGATCTATATAAACTCACAAAGATCTAAATGTAATCAGGAAGTCCAGAGTTATCCTAGAGCTTAAAGATGCCGTTGGAGGGCTATATCCCTGAAAATTCTGAAAGACTGATATTTTCTGTAGGTTTTTTCTTTCTTTCTTTCTTTCTTTCTTTCTTTCTTTCTTTCTTTCTTTCTTTCTTTCTTTCTTTCTCTTTCTTTCTTTCTTTCTTTCTTTCTTTCTTTCTTTCTTTCTTTCTTTCTTTCTTTCTTTCTTTCTTTTTTTTTTTTTTTTTGACAGTGGTTTACTCTTTTCACCCAGGCTGGAGTGCAGTGGCATGATCTTGGCTCATTGCATTGTCTGCCTCCTGGGTTCAAGTGATTCTCCTGCCTCAGCCTCCCAAGTATCTGGGATTACAGGTGCCCGATACCAATTGCAGCTAATATTTGTATTTTTAGCAGAGGTGGGGTTTCACCATGTTGGCCAGGCTGGTCTCAAACTCCTGACCCTCAAGTGATATGCCCACGTTAGCCTTCCAAAGTACTGAGATTACGGGCGTGAGCTACTACAACAGGCCTATAATATTTTTTAATACACCAGCTTTCTGGGAAATTTTTATTTTAAAAGCTTTGTATCTTGCAAAAACAAGGATCTCATTGATTGTGTTTAAGTTCAAACATCTGGAGCGTCTCTGGCTAGAGAAATGAATGGGAAAGGTATCATCCACCAACTTATTCATTCAACACGTTTGTTTCCATGGGAGACAGCATGTAAGAGCATGGATTTCTTTGAAATCTCACAAGCCTGGATCCCAATTTCATATCACCCTGGCAAGTACCATTCCTGAGCTCTGAGACTCAGATTTTACTTGTAGTGATAGAATTATCTCACAATAATCCCTTCCTTTTTATATTATTATCCACTTTTACGAACAGAAAATAAAATAAGGTTCAAAAGAAACCACTTAGTGATGGTTTTAGGGAGGAAGTTGGAATTGAGTTCTGTCTTAACTGATGAATAGAATAAAAAGAAAAGACTTCCCAGAACTGCACATTATGAGCCAGAGCCCAAAGATAAAAGCTAAGAAAGTATGTTGGGGCTGTTAGACCACCCTTGCTGGCACAGAGAGCTTGTCTAGAGGAGAAGATCTCAGCATTTAATAAGAATTATTTAGAGAGTGTAAATTTCATATATAATAAGTACCCAGTTTTATTGTTGTGTACATGATCTAAGGAGCATACTTTAAGAAAGAATAATGATAATAACAGGAAATAAGAATGAAACATAGATTATGAAGCTCTTGAATATCAGACTAAGGAGTTTGGACTTGATCCCAAAGATGAAATGAAATAAACTAAATATTTTTTAGGAGAGTGACATGAGGCAGGCATTTATTTTTAAACATGGAAACTCCTGTGTGGTACCTCTATTCTTCTAGATGATATGGTCTGAAACTTTCTAAGCACAAAGAGAAGAGCTGAACTTAGTATTTTCTCAGACTCCTGATCAAATCTAACTTCTCTAATTCTCTGGTTACTTTAAAACATGTTTATGAAGTGCTTAAAACCAAATTAAAAATTGTCTAAATAGATCTTGATGTTGTGAACACTGGAGACAGGAGACATAATTAAAATGTTACTTTTCAAGTAACTATTTCCTCATAATTTTGCATTTCTTCTTCTTCTTCTTCTTCTTTTTTTTTAAGAAACAGAGTCTTACTCTGTCGCCCAGTCACCCAGTCACCCAGGCTGGAGTGCAACAGTGCAATCACAGCACACTGTAACTTTGAACTCCTGGGCTCGAGGGATTCTCCCATCTCAGCTTTCTGGGTAGCTGGGACTACAGGCATGTGCCATAGTGCCTTGTCGGGTCTGGTTTTGTTTTGTCTTGGTAGAGATGGAGTGTCTCTTGCACAGACTGTTCTCAAACTCCTGGCCTTAACTGACCCTCCTGCTTCGGCCTCTCAAAGTGCTAGGATTACAGGCATGAGCCATTGCATCTGGTCCATGTTTCTTCTTTTTACTTTTATTTTTTCTAATTTGAAGAGGTCTTTATCAAGTACAGACAGTGACGGTCTTTTTGATTAATCTTTTGGATATAGACACTATGTTCAGAGCTTGAAATTCACACCCAAGAAAAGTGTCAGGCATGATTAAAAATAATGAAAGTTTCTACAAGCTACTCATGAATACCAATCTTATGATTTAAATAATCCCTTTATAAAATGCAATGAAAACTATATATCAGGAAAACATATTTATTATATGTTTATTGACCAAAGAAAAACGATATGTATTACAATATTGTACTTCTTTGTTCATAAAATTTAAAAGTGATGGTACTTCAATTCTGACAGAAAAGCCTAAAATACATGGCACCTGATTTACTCATATCACATTTAAGTCATTTTAAGCCTAGTTAGAGCACAAAAAGCCCCCACCAATCTCTTCTATATGAGGCTTTTGGTTGATTTGGACTTCACTCCTCATTTCTTGATTTATTTTCTTTCCATAATAAGTCCCAGAACAATGCTGCTGGGTCATGTGCCTTGATGTTAAATTGATGAGCACCATAGGTCAAAAGTCCACAGAAGAAAGCAAGCAACATTTGCTGATGAAGTCACATGAATTGATGAAATCCATAAAACCAGGTGTTCTTCTAGTCAAGCCAACCAAAATTTCCTTAAGAGTGACCCTCAATTTTTTATCCTATGGTATTGCTGGCAGCCCAAGTTTTGTGCTTTAGTGTGTGTTTGTAAAGTTTCCTGTGTGAACTTAAGGAAAATTTTGGAGAAATGAACTTAATAAGGTATTGATTATGTGGGTGAAGTCTGTATGATTTCATCAGGAAATTCTTGACTGAAAGGAAATTCTTTGTTCCTTCATTACTTGTTTTTATATCCTCATATTTGCCTGTTATCAAGATTAAATATCTTTCTTTTTTTGACCTTCTCACAAACCAGTAAAAACTGCTCTGCTACACAAGAAAGTAAAAGGGACCAAGAGTAAAACCAGATATGCACAAACATTGGCACACACTCATGAGCTGTCTTTGGTCTTATCTCTACAGAATATACTTTTCTAAATGTTTCAAAGACTGCGTAATACCATCCCACAGATGCACTGATGTTCAATATTTGAGGATGATGTTTCAATATTTGAGGAGAGTTATAGACAGAACCCTCAACAGTAGTTTGTCCAATCCAAAACTGATATAAATTGTACTATTTGTAAAGATATTTTGGAAGAATGCCCAGTGGACTAGTGAGATTTTACTCCACTTAACTCTTAACCTCAACTCTCTTTACCTATGGAATTTAATGTAGTGTCAGTTTGAAAATGGAAGTCTTATTTTCTTTGAGAAAGAAAAATATTGTGACCCTTAAACTCACTTAATTTTAGAAATACAAAATTATTCAGCCTACAGCGTGTCTAGAAGAGTCCAGAGATGGATGATATGGAGTTTCCTGCCTTTTTTTTTTTCAGAATAATTGAAACTTGTGGATATTTGCACCTGGAAATGCTTTTTCCACTAATCAGTCTGAAAAGACTATGAAGTTGGTATTGCCAATTTGCTTGCAGACTCTGAACTGAAGTGGCATTTCACACATAATGTAACAGTCTTTCCTTAATTCAAAACCTACAAGCCGGGTTGGCAACAGGCCAACACATCTGCTACGTATCCCTGTATATATCATCACCAACTAAATAGAGATGCATTTTAAAACTTGAACATTTTAGAATAATATTTTTTATTTCTTCTTTAGAGGATTTAAAATTATTTCTTTGTTATTTTATTTCCAGATTGTCAGAGTATAGGCTTTGCACAATTTGATATTTTTAATACTCATAAATAAAATATCTGGATAAAACATCTATATTGCTGTGCTTTGTTTCATGCACCGTGAGACAGTGGGAATGTTATTGAAATAATTATTTTTAAAATGCTATATCAGAATGAAAGTATCCTTTAAAGTCTAAAGTAAATTGTTTTGATTTTCTTCTCACAACAGATTTTCTTCATGCTATGTGAATTCCAGAAACTGTCTTTTCCTTCTTGTGCTCAACAGATTAAATATTTGTGTGTACCTCTAAAGTTTTAAAGTGGATCTTTTAACAATATGTTAGATCCCCTCCTTCAAATCAATAGGAAAAAGACAGACAACTAATTAGAAAAATGGGCAAAAGACTTGAACAGACATTTCATAAAAGAGGATTTCCAAATTTCCAATAACCATAAACATAAAAATGCATTTACATTAGCCATCAGAAAAAAAATGTGAATTAAAGCTATAATGAAATACCAGTTGATATGGTTTGGCTCTGTGTCTGCACCCAAATCTCATCTTGTAGCTCCCATAATTCCCATGTGCTGTGGGAGGAATGCAGTGGGAGGTGACTGAATTATGGGGACAGGTATTTCCTGTGCTGTTCTCGTGATAGTGAATGGGTCTCATGAGATCTGATGGTTTTAAAAACAGGAGTTCCCCTGCATAAGTCTCTCTCTCTTGCCTGCTGCCATGTAAGGAGTGCCTGTCACCCTCCACCTTGATCATGAGGCCTCTCCCGTCACTGTGAGTCCAAGAAACTTCTTTTTTTAAAAAAATTGCCTAGTCTCAGGTATGTCTTTATCAGCATGAAAACAGACGAATACACCAGTGAATAACTCATCAGTATGGCCAAAATAAACAAGACAGACAATACAAATATTGCAATCATGTGGAGCAACCTGGACTTTGCTGATGGAAAAGTAAATAGGTGAAGCCACTTTATAAAACAATCTGGCTATTTTCTAAAGCTGGATATGTGCATTCTCTAGAACTCAATATCCTGGCTAGTCACGTGCCTAACAAAAATGCTTTCACATGTTCACCAAAATACAGGTAACAAAATGTTCTTAAAAGTACTGTTTGTAGTAGTCAAACAGTGGAAGTTATCCAACTGTTTTCAATAGTAGAGCAAATAAGTTATAAACAATAGAATTCTACCAGCAATGGAATGAACAGTCTTCAACTACATGCAACGTGGATGAACCTCGCAGTGAACAATATGATTTCATTTACATAAAGTACAAAATTTGGCAAAATAGTCCATGATACTGGAAGGCATGACTAAAGTAGAACACAAGGTGGATTGTGGGGTTCCAGTGATATACTGTTTCTTGTTCCAGGTACTGCTTCAACAACCTGTACACCTAGGATTTATTTGTACATTTTGTGTGTATGTTCCTGTATTAGTCTGTTCTTGTATTGTTATAAAGAAATGCCCAAGGCTGGATAATGTATAAGAAAAGAGGTTTAATTAGCATACTGTTCTGCAGGCTATATAGGAAGCATAGTGGCATCTGCTTCAGGGAAGGCTCAGCAGGCTTACAGTCATGGCAGAAGGCCAAGTGAGAGCAGTCACCTCACATGGTGAAAGCAGGAGGAAGGGGTAGGGGGTGAAGGGAGATGCCACAAGAACTCACTATCAGGAAAGTAGTACAAAGCCATGAGGAACTGGCTCCTATAACTCAAACACCTCCCACCAGGCTCTTCCTCCAGCACTGGGAATTAGAATTTAACATGCAATTTGGGCAGGGACAAATGTTTAAACTATATCAATTGTATTTCAATACTTTTTGTAAGTTCTCAGACTGCTATTCCCATCAAATCTTGTTCTAGGAATTTAACCATCAACTTAGGAAAGTGGGCTTTAGACACAGAATCCATTCCTAACAAGCATGCTTTTACAAATCTCTTTTTTCTTGTTGGAACTCTCTACACTCTTCAATGACTGGTTTAAATTCCTAACTCCTTTGTGAACTTAGGAACTTCTGGACCATGCCAGTCAAATGAGTTGCCCTCCCTTCTCCAAACTCAGGTCTTACTTTTAAGCAGAACAATTTGTTCAAACCTTAGTAAATTCTACGTAAGCTATCTTCCCAATTAGATGCTAAGCATTTTGAGAGAAGAAAGGACCAAGGTACTTTCTTACTTCTGAGAAACCATTCCCCTTCTCCACCACACCTGGCATTGTGCCTTGTATTAAAAATAAAATATTTATTGGTGCTCAATAAATACATAGATAATTGGTAAATCACAGTGAAGGCCTCTATTAATGTTGGGTAGTTAAGAAGAAGAGCTATAAATGCAATAATAAGGAATGTAAAGAGAAAATTAGAATTGGCCCCACCACTTTTAAAAAGGTGAACGTTTAAATTTAGGAGGACCAAGAGTGTAGTTTATTCATTTTAATTATATAATTTCAGAGAATCCAGCTCTTTCCATAGGCAAAGAAAGGCATGTACTGTGGGAAGGCCTTGAGAGGCTCTTGGGAATGTGTAGGCATAGAATGCAGCCCACAACCCCTACCCCCCAGTCTGTGGGTGGCAGAGATGAAGGGAGTGGCTTCGCATGGATGCATTCATCCATGGCAAATGGATTATAACTTTTCTTTCTAAGCCATTCTAGCCAGATTAATTACTGAAGGATAGTCCTTAAGAAGATTAAAGCGAAATGATCAAGTAAACCATGTGTTCAGGAATTAAAGTCTGGGTGAAGTTACTCACTTACAAACTCTGGACATTATGATTAGGGGAAGCAGAGGCAGGAAACAAGATTGGAATCACAGAGTTCCTTTAACAGGTGTATTTCCGAAGAGGAGTTTCAGGGAAACAAGATCAGCTGTTCACCAGCCAGAGCAATTAATACATGGTGGAAGCATCTCATCAAGTTCCAACTCTGAAATCAAACTGGGCTTGAGAAGCAGAGATGGAGGAAGAAAAAAGCAGTAGGGAGTTTGGAAAGAGTACAGCGTGGGGGTGGGTCAGTACATCCCCAGGCCTTAAACATGAGGATCTTCCTGTTCTGTCTGATCATGGCTCCAGCTCACCTGCCCTGTTTCTTTCAAGCTCCCTACATTTCTTTACAGTCAAGAGCCATCAATTCATATGTATCACATGAACCCAGCCACTATGGAAAATCTAAAAGAATAGAGAGATTTTTTTTTTCTAATTTCCTTGGCCAAGGAACATAATCCTTATACCTTCCTATGTTAAAAGAGCGAATGAACATCAACATGATTTTGCTCCTGTTTCCTCACTGAACAAGCTGATAAACAAAAGGACCTCATGTGGTTTGTTTTTTTCTTTTATGGATGTTTCTTTGATTAAAGTTCAACTTCTATTCCACTAAAAATAAACCCAGCTCTCTTTACAATCTTTCTCATTTGCAGTTCTGCAAGCACCACAGTGAACTACTTAGTGAATACAGATGGAAAACTGGAAGAGAGGGGTTGTGGGTTTATAAAGTGTCTCCTGGACTTTAACTAGCCTCAGGCTACAATAAAATGTTAATGAAATGCGTTACAAAACAGGGAAATAAGACTTAACCATCTAGAACACCACCGATTCATTTAAAAAATTCTCCCCCTTCCCTGTCATTTCACCTATACAGGGAGAACAGGTCAGACTGAGGCAACCTGGCATCACTGACTGAAGGTTAAGATCCAGGCAAACCACAGAGGGCAAAAAACTCCAGAGGAAGCATGGAGCATCTTCTGCCTGAGGTCAAATTTGGGGAAGTTATAAGAAACATACTGCACTGAACCCTGTCTTCAAAGCCATGTTCAAATGCCTCCTGTATACTTCTCATTTTCATTTTGAAGATGCTACAGTAGAGACACTGCTAAAGATGTGGTGTAGAGGATTTACTCCTTAGTAATCTTAACTAAAATAATGGAAGCCAGTTCATGATTATTCTATTTTTTCCATACAAATGCATTTCTGTGTTTATTCCCTATCTGCCACCACACTGAATGCAATCAAATTTGTCATCTTTTGAGAAAGTTATTTTTGAAATAGTTTTATGTGAAGTCACGAAATGAATTGTTTTTGTAGTGGAGATAAGAAGAGTAAGATGTTCTCTCAAAGGCACCCATACCCTGGTCTGTCACATTAATGGGCCTTAAATTCCACAGAATTCATACAACAGAGCGACATTTGTTTTCTTAACCACAGGAGAAGAAATTCTAAAAATGAAAACCTGTCCCCAGGGACGCAAAGTACTGGTAAAGCAACATGGCAACATGCATAACGCAAAAGACAGGTCAAATTTGTGATGGATGAACATCAAAGGATTTTCTAGCTCTGTTTCAATTTAGATACTTATTCAAAGCATGTCGAAATGATAGAAACCTCGTGGGTGTACATAATTGAGCTAAAAAAAATTTCTTGAGCATTTTTTCTCACAGCATTCCTTCTCTTTCTACCCTTATATTGTTTTCTTCCTTTTCCCCTCTTTGCGTCTTTGCATAAAATCTGGAATGCAAAAGCCAAGAACTCTGCAAATATAGAAACAAGCATTGTGAAGTTTATACATATGGTTCTGACGGTTAGACTGACGTGGGATTCCGTTTTTGTTTAGTCCACTTTTCCTACACAATTGTATTAAATCTGCTTCTTTTTGTGCTGCACAGGATGAGGTGTTTACATGACAAAAAAAAATCCCCATTGTCTTCAAAGGATACTTTGTGGATAACAAAAAATATATAATGCCACCATCTTGGACACAGGAGTAACTTCCTTTCAAACTTTCCAATACTTCAATAATGTATGTAGGGATACATAGTTTCATTCCTGTTAAGACTAATGTAAAGGACAAGAAACAGAATCAATAGGCCTCCTCCAGATTCCAGTTTTGCTTGTCAATAAATTTGGAAGACTATTAACCATGAATTCCCTTAAAATAAGAAAAAAGAAATAGTTATATCTGAAGATACTGAAGAAGGCTGCTACACCAAGTCTAAATATAAAGAGAAATGAAAAAAAAAAAAAACAGAGGGGCTCAAGGATTTGCCCCAGAATCATAGTCACTATGAAGATCTAGACAAACGCCACAAAAATTTTGGAGTTGTAATCCTGTGGTCTCACCCAACTCCTGATGTCAATATGCTGAAATGTGTCATATAAAATTCTTACTCAATAACAGTTCACTTACAAAAAAATCCTGCTTACTAGCAACAGAATCAGAAAGAAGGAAGATAAAGTGAAAACAAAAGACAGTCTCTAAACAATCTAAAACAAGGACCCAAATTTCATGCACTTTTCTCAAGTTGAACCCCTGAAGCCTTCCCTGAGACCTTTTACTTATATAGAAATTTAACAACACTAATAATATTGTTGCCAACCCATAATAAGTTAGAAAAAAGGAGCTACTAGACAAAGACAACTTATAGAAGACATTTATTGATGTGTGGGACAAAGCCGAGGTTCTATTGATGTATGGGGCAAAGCTGAGGTTTGGATATGCCTTGTATAAATGTAAGTGATTTTATCACTGGTTTTTAGCAGAATCCCAAGACTTTCATTGTCTAAAAATATATCATGAGAATGAGGCCTCTGTATGTGACTGGAGATGAGATATATGCAGTCATGTTAGAGAAGAGAGATGTGGCCACAGATTTCAAGTTATATAGGGCCCTTGAATAAAAAAATTCCCATCATTTTAGAAAGAGGTTCAGGAACAGAACATTCTGTGTTCATAAGAAGTAGTTGTTCTGGGATAGAACATGAGGGATGCACTCACAACCCCGCATTCCATCCCTGAAATGTTATAAATTTAGGAGCCCTAGCAACTGTGCTATAGAAATACCTACTTGATCCAAACAAAAGATGGATTCTAGCCAAAGAGAGAAAGTTAAGAACCTGAGACCCAGAGTCTCATGTACCTGCAAGGAACGTAAAACAGTTACAGTGGAAAGAGCATCCCAAGGAGATCTGAGGTCACAGATGGATGAGCTTCACCACATTGAAGTCCCTAAGGAAAATGCAAGACCGTAGAGGAACTGATGCTCCATTACCTCCCTGATCTCATCTCTTACTGGTGTCTCTTAGTCTGGCCTGCCTAACTTCCTTGAAATTCTTAAACAAACAACGCCCTGTCCCTGTAGGGTCTTCACACTGTAAAGTTCCTCTGTCCCAGATATCCATGTGGACAACTCCCTTATTTCCTTTAAGTCTCATTTCAGGTATCAGTTGTCAATGAGTATTACTATAACCATTGTATTTCAGATTGCAACCTCCCTCCTCAACATCCCTGATTCCTATTACCCTTCTGTATGTTTTTCATAGCACTTAATACTTTCTAATAGGCAATGCATTTGTGTATTATATTTCTTCTTACTTATAACAGTTGTATTATTGTCTGCTTCCCCTAGCACTCTAGGAGAGCGGGAACTTTTGTCTGTTTGGTTCACTGCTGCAGCCTAAGGCCATAGAAGAATGTGTGGCAAATTGTAGGTGTTCAATAAATGTTGATTATTTTGATGGTAAAATCAATTGGTAGATCTGTGGAGGAAGCACAAGCAATGAGTATATCCATAGCAGGCAACAGGCATGATAGACAGTGAGATGAGCTGCAGCCAAAGGATGAGAAGAGCTGCAGACGAAGGGTAGGAATGATGTGTAGGATAATCCTTCCTGAAAGGAAAGAACTGAGATCCCGTCCTTTGACAACTGGGGGCTTCGATTCAGCAGACTTAGATACAAATGGTTAGGATGACCTTATTTAAGATCTACTGATTTGTCAGACCCAGGGAATGTTCAGGTTACAGGTGAAAATATCCCTATGCATATCGAAAATGTCAGAGGTCATTCCCTCCTAAAAATTGACTTTTAAAGAACATGTTCCTGATACTACCTTAAGACGTCAAAAAAGATTTATAATTTTCAGTATGCTTTGGGAAATCTATGAAATCTCCTAGGACCATTTCCATCAAAAATATTTAAAATATAAAGATAGTAAGGCTAGGTTTCCATTACCTGGGAAACTGTCTTCTGTCAAGAAAACCTCAACCCCAGACAGTGGAGCAGTGGCAATGCAGAACCACAGGCTTGCTTCTCTGTCCCAGTCACGACAGGGACGTTCTCTTGCTTGGAGGTAATCAGGAGTTTGGGGTCAGAGCTGAGCAGCAGCACAGGAAATGGATCCCCTGATTAATCACATTAAAGTCAGGGAGATCTAGAACAAACTTCCTAGAAAAGAAGATACACTTGATCAGTCAGCGGACCCAGGAAGCGTGAAACAAGGATAAAAGCTCAACTCTAAAATATTATTAGGAAACTTTACAGTTTTTTGCTAAGGACAAAAAGAACTTTACATAAACATTGTATTCTTATAGTTTCCAATAGCCTAAGCTGTAACAATTTCAGCAACAAAGTAAATAATGATAGAATCGGCTAATAAGCCAAAGCATAGAACAATATTTATAAGGTTGTACTAATAGAACTCATTGATTCAATAAATAAAGACAAATCTTTCTCACTAAAGAATTCTAAATAATAAATGTAGAAGGAATGAGGAAAATAGAGTATCACCATAAGAACTCCACAGTAATAATTGCTACAGGCAAGATCCATGAATGAATGCTAAAATTAGTGACTAAAACTTTTAGGAGAAAAGTGATGTGTGAATAGACTCAATATATCTCCCACAAAATAAATATTAAACACTGTCATCATTTTAACACATGTCCACAAATTCTTTGGTACTCCAGGAGTTGGAATTTGATTTCTCTCTTCTTGAGTGTGGGCTGAACTTAGTGAATTGCTTCCAAAGAGTATGGAAAAGAAAAAAAAAATAAGAAATCAGGAAAAATTCTATTTAACAAAGTGATAGTCGCCAGTTGACATTAGCAGTGATAAGCCATGTTGCTATCCTGTATCCCCTGATATGAAAAGTGCACTTCATCCCTGTGGTCTTCTTCCCCAAAATACATTACGGTAGTCCTATCATGAGCAAATAGCAAACAAACTCAAATTGAAGGCATTTTACAGAATACTCTTCAAAAGTGTCAAGGTCATGAAAAGCAAGGAAAGACTGAGGAACTGTCATAGACAAGAAGAAACCAAGAAGACATGCATACTAAATGCAATGCAGTTTCCCAGGTTGGATCCTGAACAGAAAAAGGACATTAGTGGAAAAACTGGTGAAATTCAAATAAGGCCCATAATTTCCTTAATAGCCTTGCATCAATATTAGTTTTTTACTTTTGATAAATGTGTCATAGTTACATAAGATAGTAACATTAAGGGAAGCCAGGTAAAGCATGTGTAGGAACCTTCTCTGCTACTTGAAACTCTTCTGTAAATCTAAAATAATTCCAAAATTATATATATATATATATATATGTACCTATTTACATATAAATTTTATAAAATTTTAGAATATTATACATAAAAGTTTATCACACATAAAATATGATTAAAATAACTGCCAGCATAAAAAATAAAAATAATATATGTAGGAAAAAATACACATATTCAACTTTAACATAAGACTGAAATTGAGAAAACTCAGATGGTTCTCAGGCCTTTGACTTCTTGTTGCAAATACCAGTATCTTCAAAAAAGACAGGAACAAGTTAAGGAGTAGGTCCTTGGCCTACTAAATCCTTATATGTATACAAAGTTGAGAGGAGTCAACATCTAATTGATCTAAAACTAGAATATTCTATTACCCCAGTTCATTGCAATTCAGCATTTGTCACTTAAAAGAATGACAATACCAAAACAAAAAACCCACATGATTTTCTCATATACTTCTAAAGATTTGGGGAAGCTTAAAGAGATTGTGTAAATCAAAGGACTTGGCAAAATATACAGAAGGTGGGCCCACACGGCCTTCTGCATCTTCTAAAGAGATGAAATTATGAACTGCATACTTTGGAAAGTTAATGTATGCTAGCAACTGGCATACTATGGGGTTATAAGACACTTCCCCATAATAAGAATATGTAATTAAATATAAACCCTTCTTCCTCCATGGTATCTGACAACTGAAAGCTTACAATAGTGGACTTTAAGTAGACTGGAAGAATACAGAGTTACAAGTAAATACACTTCATTTCTTGGGATATCATTATCTCAATACACAACTAACAAAATGAAAACACTCTTGACTGTCTCACCTGTAAAATAAAGAAATAGGTAATCTCCAAAATTCATTCCAGTTCAAAAGTTTTTTATGACTATAGTATTCCAAGAAGAGATAATTCAAGGTAATGTTTTGAATGATTACAGTTGAGGCATTGGGAAATAAATCCAAATACTGTAGATTTCAATGCACATCACATGAAAAAAAGTGCACCGTTTATAGTGAATATCCTTCCTATGAACACACCCTGAGGACAGTCTGGACCCAGTAATCTCTCTAAATGCAAATTGCAATTTCCTGCCTAGATTCTTTGTGTTCTATTATTCACGCTGGTCAATCTCTAACCGCCAGTAATCCAACCAACCAATGAACCATAATAAAAAATGGCACTACATTTGTTCCCGTCTCAGACATTATGGCTGAGTGCAGTACATTCAAAATTCCTTTCATGTAATTTTGTATATGTGAGTTTATGTTTTTTTTATATTAAGGCCTCTGAATCAGGTGAAAATAAACCTCATTAATTGTTTTCAGGCATATAAATTTGCCTAATTGACTTCAAATAGGCAAAATAAATCGCTTTTTTTTTCCTCCAAATCTGACCAATTCATAGGAAAGGAACTTATAAATTTAGTCCAGATAAATCTGTTACTTATCAGTCCAGAATAATTACCCAAGCCCAGCTCAAATTCAGTTCAATTGACCATCTAGGGCCAATGCTTTTATCTCTGTGATGTTTACATAAATCTCCTCATAGTCATCATTCAGGGTTGGCTTGAAGGCTTCCAAGAGAATAATAATTTTTTAATCTTTTTTTAAAGGGATGGGGTATTGCTATGTTGCCCAAGCTGAATTCAAACTCCTGGGCTCCAGCAATCCTTTTGCCTTAGTCCCCCAAGTAGTTGTAGTTGAGACTGTAGGCTTGGATCACCGCTCCTAACTTGAAAAATAGCTTTCAAAGGTACAAACTTAATGTTAAACCCCACCTTTACCAGCCTTAGTGTGCTTAAAAGAACCTTCAGCATATATTACTGAATATTGCCTTCTCTGTGAATTGAGAGTTATTTAATATGTGAAAAAGTATTTACATACCCCCTTCTATTTCAGAGGAACGTTGCCCTGAAAACAACCATCGCTACTAACATATTTTGTCATGATATAATTAAAAGTACTTGGTGTGGTTTTGCCAATCTGCCAACCCAAAGGAGTATTTTAATTTATGGAAATTAACAAATTTGAGTAGACATATTCCTAATCTAAGTTACATGTATTTTGGGATTCGAAGTTTTCAGATTTGGGAGAGATAATAAAACTCATATAAAAAGTACTAAGAGTATCTCCAGTGAAGTCTGCCGAAGCACCCAATCAAATATGATTATGACTGTAGTAAAACACATGAATATTTGTAATCAGTTGGATAAAGTTATTACTGGCCCCCATCAATTCAGGACAAGATTTTCCCTCAAATAAATTATGAACCAAAAAAGTCACTTTCAAGAGCTTCATGTATTGTGGAATTGAGGTTATGGATTGTGAACCTGTAATTGGGTGTAACCAGTCATCGTGTGTGAACCAGTAAGTGAATGTAAGAAGGAAACAATGAAAAGAATTCATTTTAATGTCCTCTTTTTAATGAAGAAATCATTTCTCCGCTTCAAGTAATTAAAAGAATCTTTTGAGAGTTGATCCTAATTGAGATCTCAGCACCTCACCCTCAAAAGGATCTTTTGTTAGTAGATCAGCACGTGTATGTGCTTCCAATGTACACTCCATGGTAATTTATTGCTTCCAAATTCCATCCGGTTTCTTTTATAATGTTCACAGATTCAGAAAACAGTTCTGCTCACGTCTGAAATAGCAGCCCACCTGGTTCCATTTATCCTCCTTTTATATTAAGGACAACATAACCTAAAACCTTTATCTTCAACCTTTAAACATTTCACACAGGCCCATTTGGGAAATTTATTGTTGTCTTAAAGAGACTTGTCTTTTTCATTCAGTGTATCCCACTACAAAAACCAACCCGGTACCTGTTGGCCATCTGGTCTTTGTATATATCAGGCCGAAATTTCCAGATTTTCTTCTTGGAGTTTCTCTGTAGAGGATGAATCCGATTAGGTGAAAAATAATGCTGGAAGACTTACAAGCCATTATTCTGAGCACAAATGACACTTTCTTTAATAAGTGTTCCCAGTCTAAATAAGCTTTGAACTTCAGATCTGCCTGGGTGCTGGGGTTTGTTTTCAATAATCATAGCTAACATGACGACATCTTTGGCTGAGACTCAGGTTTTTTAATCAGTAAAACTGTAGTATATGAAACAAATTCAAATGGTCCTTCCTTTTCCATGTCAGAAATTTCTGGGAACCTATCTTAGTGATTCTAGCACAGAAAGAACAAAATTAAATCAGGCTTTATTGTTTCATAACAGCCAATATCTACCAGTAATTTGAAATCTAACAGGATGTTGTAATAATAAATAGGGAAAGATTTACTTTTTGAGAATGCATAGGATCATAGCAAACCATGGTGAGCACTCAGGAATCTGAGCAAACCACTTTAACAGTTTATGAATGATTGTCTTTTCCTCTAGGTCTATGTTTTTCAGTTCTGCCTGCACATTAGAATCACCTGAGAACCTTTTATAAAATGTCAGCGTTCCACTACATAGCAGAAATTAAAACAGAAACTTTAGAAATGGGTTTCAGACATCTTTATTTTAAAAGCTCTCTAGATGATTTAAGTGTGCAGCCAGATTTGATAACAGCTGCTGCTCTGAGCTGTTCGTTATGTATTCAATCATTCAACAAATTTATATTGAGTACCAACTATGTCCTAGTCCTTTTCTAGGTACCGAGAATTCAGAATAAACATTCAGAGTGTCTGGGAAATAGTTATTAAAGTTCACAGGTAATATTTGAGGGGGCATAGGGGCCCTGTCATGCAAAACACTGAAGAACTTTTGGTTTTATTCTAAGTGAAATGGAAAGCCATCAAGGGAAAGGGGGTTTAGCAGAGAAATGACATGATTTAATCTATATTTTAAAAAGAACATTTTGGCTGGTCCTTGGAGAATTAGATCAAGTACAAGGACAGAACACACCACAAGTTTTGGGAGCAAGACAATGGAATCTTTGGGGAACTTGCTTTTATTATTACCTTTGTCTTAGACCAACCAAGTGATATGCATGTTGTTTTACAAAGTCATCATTCCTCTGGGCCATATTTAGATGAACTGCCCTAGTACCAGCCCACTTAGTGACTGGCTATGTTTGAAGGAGACTGCATATGACTTCCTCTGCTACTAGAGAGAACTCAATTTCAGAGTTCAGTACATTTCTCAGTTTGATGATGCATGACAGACTGCTTCCCACACTAGGCATTCGCTTAGTAGTAGGAGGATAAAAAGAATTTAGGCAATGACTCTTTCCAGCTGAGACACATATGTACCTTGTGAAAACACTAACTCTGCTATAGGCTGCCAAACAGGTGCTCATATCTACAACCAGGAAGAAAGCTATGGTCTCTAACTAAGGTCCTATTTGGGCGATAACTAAAATAAGATCCTACATCTTTATCATAAATTGTAAAGCAAGCCTTTTCCCCGCAGTGTGGATTTATGTGTGAGCCATAGCACAAATAAAACAAGCCATGATTGATGAACTAAAGAACTCAATATGTGTTGTGTAGTAACCAGGCCACAACTGAGAGTCAGTAGCAGCAACTAGGGAGGAGGAAAAAAGCTGGAACTGCAAATCCTAACAACACACAACCACTCTGTTAACATCTTTTATTTACCATTGAACAATTTTTTTTTCTTCAGTTCAGACTATTCTGTAATATGCTGCAACCTAATAGTAAAATCCAGGCCAAGAGCGATGAAAGAGTCTAAGATATTCCCACATAAATGGGCAGAAACCAAGTATTGCAGCATTTAGTTGGGTTTTCTCCATTTTAATCAATCAGTTTATTAATTTTAGCCAGGAAATGTAAAACAGGATTTTTATAAGATGATATTGAAATACGTGCACAAAAGTAATTTTATCATTATGAATCAGAAACACAATCGTTGATAAACTCTTCCATCGAAATTGTTGTTTTTATAATGCAAATTTTGAGGGTGCACATTTTCTTAGGAAGCAACTAATTTTATCTTAAAGCAGAATAAAAGGAAAGTAAAAAATTATTCGAGATTAGGCAAACTGCTGCAAAGTTCTTAAGCATACTCATTCTAGAAAATTTACACATTTCCATCTACTGACAGATGGTAATGACTTTGGTTAGTAATTTACTTATATTTAAAAGAGTAATCCCTTTGATAATATAACTGAATCAGTTATTCAACAAAGATTCACTGGGCACCAATGCTAGGCACTGGTTTCAGAGAGATCTGGGCTTGGTTTGAGTTCTGTAACTTATAAGTTATGATCTTGGGATTATTCATTCAAGTTTGAGTAAACAGTACATTGAATAAGATTGTGTTCCTGTTTACTCAAACTTGTTGGGCTGGGTGCCTGTCTCACTTTCTGCCGCTTCATTGTGCTTCATAGCATTTGTCACTACTCAGTTTTGTGCTTTTATTTATTGTTATTTTCCTCTATTAGCCTTGGAGAGGAACTGACTTATTTAATGCTCTTCCATCAGCTCTCAATCAGTGTCTGGCTCATAATTAGCTGTTCTTTTTAATATATGCTGAATAAATGAGTAAATGAAATGAATAATCTCAAGATCATATGACTTATAAGTTACAGAACTCAAACCAAGCCCAGATCTCTCTGATAGCAGAGCTCACACTCTTCATTTATATGCTCCCCTAATGTACATGGCTTCTTAAATTATGATATCCTCAAATTAGAAGCAGCGTATATATTCTACAGAAAGAGTGCCCATTCAATAGAATGATACAATCAATGGAATGAAGTTTTCAAATTACTTTTAATGATGCTAAAAATTGCTGATAACATAATTTTGAGCAGGAAGAAAAGTAGAATACTAACTTGCATACACGACATGAGGAACATTACTGAAAGACGATGCCAAAACACAGGCGAGAGGAAGATGATGAAAATGTTTAGAATAATTAATTCCAGATGATTGGATCGTGATAACTTTTGCCTTCTTTTTATCTTTTCCTATTTTTGAAATGTTCTATTGAAAACATGTAACCACTTATATGATTATCAAAAAAAATTTAGTACCTAAGTAGAATTTTTAGTGGAACAGAAGAGAAAAATAAAAGAAAGCTTATAAGGTAAGGAGAGTTTCAGTTGCAAAGAAATAGAGGAAAAGATTTCTAGAAAATTAATTCATCTAACCCTAAGGCACTGTGGGAGGTAGACACTCTCCAAATGTACTTTGGCAGCTGAATTATAGAAAATTTCTCAGGCTGAGTTCAGAATTCATCTCAAACTAACAGGGAGCCACTGAGGGTTACTGGGTGATGGGAAAGTGCTATCAAATGCTCGAAGCCTAAGTAATTGTGAGAAAAGTGGCAGAACCAGAACACTAACCAGCCACTATGCTAATGATTCTTCCTCATTGTACGTCTTTGGCTTTAACATTCCACGTCCATATGTCATAGAGCCACACAAGCATACATTTACTTGCCAAAAGGCGTGCATTGCTCAAATTTTTTTGCCACTGCAAATATGTTAGTGTCCCTCTGCCAACACCTATCAAAAGAGTCTGACCTTCTTAAAAATATAACAAATGAAAAACCTTTCCTTAAAAGTGTAGAACTTCAAGTAGGCATTAGTTTTCTTTACTTCTAATATTTCTATTTGTTTCTTCTAAAATAAATTCATGATAGAGGGTTGGCATATAATGTAAGAGTATCATTATTACTCCTTTGAATTTATTTTGTGAAAATTCTGTTTTGGAGATTTTTCATGCCAGGCATTTTCCATTTTACTTTTTTCTCCCTTTGGTATGGAATAAAATTTCTCTAGCACTACATCTGGAAGCCAGTCAGCCAAGGGAATCAAAGGGGGCAAAAGGAATAGACATGTTCCCATTAATACACATTCTTATGAGATTTGTAGAGTGATTAGTCAAACATTTATCTTTCATTTTCTGCAGAGATAGACATCTGTAGAAATTTTTAAAGTGAAGCATATAATAGTACCACTTTCTAAGCAGGGATTCAAAAGTCCCATTAAATTTTCTATATTTTTTAACACTGAAAAGGAAATAATACGTGCACCAATTTACGTAAAAATCATGTGTTCACCTATTCTACCGTGAAAACTCATGCTTGTTCTTCCCTATCTAGTTTAAACGTCACTTTTTTGGTAAGGTTTACTATATTTGGATCCCTTTGATTTCAAGGGAAAGAAACCAAACTCAAACTAGCTTAAGAAAAAAAAAAGGCTCCTATAAATTGAATTGAAGTTTTGACTTACATCCTACAAGCTTAGCAACCACAGCAGAAAGAGTGCAACTTTTTCATCACAATTCCACCAGGAATGTTAGATTTACCTTTCACAGGACTGGGCTGAGTGTTATACCCATCTCTGGACTTATCACTGAGGCTGGGGCACATAATGCTCTAATTGTTCTGAAAGGATACTGTCTCAGCAGTCAGGTGGAAAATCAGTTCTGGGCAGAGAAAATAACAAGAAGAAAGGACCAAGGCTTAGAATCAAAAGAACATCGAGTGTCTGGGGAATTACAAAGCACAACGTTAAGGGAAATCATTTAGAAAGGGGGAAAATGCAGAGATGAGACAGCAGTCAGGCTAGGACTGGACAGTGAAAGACCAGGAATGTCGTGCTTAAGAGTTTGGCAGTTATCCTGAAATTAGGAGGGCAGCAGTTGAAGCATTTAAAGCTACAGACTAATATGGTTATATTTGCATCATTAGTTAGATAATTCTTTTTGTTTGTTATTTTTCAGTTAGATGATTTTTAAAGCCAAGTGAAAGATGAATTGGAAAAAGGAAAGTCTGCATAAAGTTTGGATCTATATTGAAACAGTTATAGTATTAAATTGTGAGCAGTCGTTCATATGCCTGCTTTCTCCACTCAAGGGCAGGGTGATTTTTTTTTTTAAATCATCTATAGAGTCCTATTCTGTCACTTAGACTTCAAACAAAACTCAGTAAAATAAAATTGCTTTATAGTAAAATGACCAGAAGTTCTCTATATAAATTAGAACTGAAGGGAGAAGATTTTACTGCAAATTCTGTTTTAAAAATTTTACTAAGGCTGGGTGCAGTGGCTCATGCCTGTTATCCCAGCACTTTGGGAGGCCGAGGCGAGTGCATCATGAGATCGGAAATTCGAGACCAGCCTAGCCAATATGATGAAACCCCGTCTCTACTAAAAATACAAAAATTAGCAGGTGTGGTGACCCGCGCCTGTAGTCCCAGCTACTCAGGAGGCTGAGGCAGAATTGCTTGGACCAGGGAGGCGAGGTTGCAGTGAGCCGAGATTACACCACTGCACTCCAACCTGGGTGACAGAGACTCCGTCTCATAAATAAATAATAGGATAAAAATTCTAGGAAAAAAGGCATAAAAATACTAATCTAGAATTAGTTTGAGACATCAAAATATACTGAACAATTACATACACACTTTTCCCCTGGATTAAAGAGTTTGCTTTTGCTTTACAAAGGCTATTGGAAATTTGGTGGCTCAGGCACCATTTTATTTTTTTCAATTCATGCCCTAAAGCAGGAGTTGGCAAACATTTTCAGTAAAAATGCGAGGAGTAATTATTTTAGTCTTTGTAGGCCAAATGGTCTCTGCTGCAGCTAATCTAATCTGTCACTGTAGCATAAAAACAGCAATATGAAATTCGTAAACAAATTTGTGTGGTTGTGTTCCAATAAAACTTTATTTACGAACACTGAAAGTTGAATTTCATGAAATTTTATGTCACAATATATTGCTATGCTTTGTTCTTTCACCAGCCATTTAAAATATAAGAATGATTCTTAGCTCACAGGCTGTACCAAAATGAAGTGGCAGCAGGCAAGCTTTGACCCTCATGCTGTAGTTCTCCTACGCCTGCTCTACTAAATCCGGAGTAACTGATTTTATTCACATCAACTAGCATGTTGTGCACCTGCTATGTTCTCATAGTTTAACATCTTTTCTTTTGCCAAATTTTGTTCAGATTATATGTTCATTAAATGTATCACAATACCATCATCTTTCCACCTTTGAAAATGGAGTTCTATAATTTCTCCCTTATATCCTTTAAAGTACTTTACACTTTATTTTAAAATAAATGAATAATAAAAGCACTTCTTGTGACCGTAAAAAGCCAGGCTCCAGCCTATCTTGATTCTAATTTATCCTAATTATAATTTAAAAAGATACGATGTCCATAAATATTAATTATACCTGTCAGACCAGAGAGCATTTATATTTATTTATTATGTTTATTAGTCATCAACTTTTAATTTAAGTTATGAATAAACACTTAGGAGCTCAACATATGATTTAAGCAATGTGGGAAAATCTTCTTGCCCCCAGATAACTCCCTTTGCCCTAGCATGGTACCAGAAATGCTAGACATTCATTTATTTGAATCTCAACTGATCAAGTGCTCACTCCTTTGTGTAGGGCTCTCAGTTTTATTTTCTAACACCTTACAAGATAAAGAAAGTAGTCAATTGAAAGCAAAAAAAAAAAAAACACACATAGAACTGAACCGCTATAATAGGCTCCAAACACTAGATATAGGATGAAGGGTAGGAAGAAAGAGGAGAGAAACAATGTGAAGAAGGGTATTAGGAAAAGAGTGTTGAAAGAGAAGGTAGAACACAGAGAAGAAAGCTATTTCTGACTTTGTAATTGTGCCTAAGATAATCCTCACAGCCCTGGATTTCCTTTGTAAGCAGAGCATAATGTTTCAATTGGTAAGAATATTAGTCTTCTTTTTTATTTGACACCACCCATTGATAAAATTGCTAAGGGAATAAATAAAATTATTCTTATTTCCTGAGTATTTTACTCCCTTTTAAAGAGTGAAGTTCCCAAACAATGGTAATAAATGAACCATGATAGAACAGTCTGTGGAAAGTTTTACTTGACCTGTAACTCAGCTTTATAAATAATTTTAAACAGTCATAAAATGACTATGCTTGAAAGATAATTGCTCATTGAGGTAGCAAATAAACTGTTTATGCAAATCAGCAAGAATATAATATCCAGGAAAGAATTTACTTTGAAATTATGGTTTCTTGCTGTTATTTAAATGTATAATTTATATTGGTTTTTATATATACTGGGATAATTATATACATTTATATTTTAGAAAATATATATTTTACAGATTTTAAAGAAAGAAGGGAAAACAATTTAATATTCCAGGATTTTGTAATTTTATTTTTTTTGAAGGGACATAGAGAGAGGGCATAGGGAGGAGGCAGAGTTTGGGACGACACAATTAACTGACATCAGGAAAACAACCCATTAGAGAGAAAGACACAAGTGCTGCCATCTCAAAGAATAATGCTTTGATGTGTTGGAGCAAAGAGAGAGAATGAAAGGCACAATACACTATAACAACTGTAATCCCAGCCTATAGCCCCGTATATATTAGTGTTTCAGTCCTATGGTATTTTTTTTTATTTTCAGTTGACTTTATTTATCTTTAAGGTGTTAGAAAATAAAACTGAGAGCTTACACAAAGGAATGAGTACTTGATCAGTTGAGATTCAGGAATAGTCTTCCTGGTGTCTATCTTTCATTCATGCATTCCAAAATATTTATTAACTTTATTGAACAATAATTTGTTACATATTATACTATATCTTTTAAATAATAGGATAACTAACATACAATCCCTGACTCCACAGACCTGGAAATCTCATTAGTGAAAGACATGGACATGTAAACAAGTTATTTTTTTACATCCATCATAATCAGGTGGGTTACATACGAGGGATGCAGGGATGGTTTAATATATGCAAGTCAATAAATATGATACATGACATAAACAGAAATAAAAACAAAAATCACATGATCATCTCAATAAACATAGAAAAAGCATTGGACAAAATCCAGCAAGAATCAATAGAGAAATCAGAATGAGGTAAATCAAATATATGTCTATATAGTGCACTTTGGGTATTATTTACAAAACTGAGGAAGAGATAAGAACCTGTGAATGACACATAATAGAGGCTTCTTTGGGGTTAAATTTTATCCAGAAAACCAGAGGGTAAGTGTTTGAGCTGATTCTGATAATGCTTTGAAAGTGTTACTTGTCTTGAACACTTGGGGCATAAGATAGAAGATGAGGCCGTGGACCTAGTAAGTGGGAGACTGGAACTAAAACTCCCACATCAAACCATAATGCTCAATGTACTGCATTTTCAGTAGAAAGGTAGGATAGAAAGATGGGCTAGTCACAATTCTTATTCTTATATAGAGATAAGATTGGGAACTCAGTGTTTCCATTTGGGATCTGAAAGGCAAAAGTCTCCTTTGAGAATTTGGGACTGCATTCATAAACACACACAATGTTAAAATTTGACATTTTACTACCAAAATCATTTGAGAACACCCAAGCTTGAAAATTAATATAACAATTGACCCTAGGAATCCCAAGCACAGAAACACAAGGAAAAAAAATACTAAAATCCTCTAAAAATTAGCTCATAGTTTTGAAAAAAGTATAAAACAATAAAGAGTTGAGCACAAATCAATAGAGAAATAGAAGCCCAGGAAATTGAGAGAGGAACAATGGGAAAGAGAATAAAAATTTAACATAAATAAAATGGATAAAGACTTAAGACATACAACATTAAAAAATAAATTTCTAGAAAAAAGATCAGTGACATGGCATTAAAGATAGACATCACTAGAAAGTAGGTTTGTACATAGGTGAATATGTACAAAATGACTTTTGTCTTTGTTGTTTTAATGCATAATCAATATA
>PVKP010022481.1:0-37598 GCA_004027715.1 Plecturocebus donacophilus | reverse complement strand
GCTGGCGACCTGCGTGGCTCCCTCACCGGGAATCTCCCAGTCCGTGGGCATCAAATATTCATCTGCAACTGCGGCGTCCACTCGGTCTCTGCGCCCTCACCGCGAGCCACAATCCCGAGCTGCTGCTACGCGGCCATTTTGGATCTCTCTCCGCCCGGTGATGAAGTTTTTCTGTTTCTTAGTTTTCCTTTGGCGGACGCCGGTTCCCCTCTTCCCGGGTTCGCTGCGCCCGCTGTGTAACTCTCAGTCCTCAGCGCTTCCAATTGCTGTTTTCCTTGTGGGGATGGGACCAGCCGAGCCCGTCAGTCCCGCACACTCCGCACCAGGAAGCGCCGCGCTGGGCGCCGGCAAAAGAGCCGCGCCGGCCAAAAGAGTCGCGCTGGCGACCCGCGTGGCTTCTCCGCCGGGAATCTCCCAGTCTGTGGGCAACAAAAACTCGTCGGAAAGTGCGGCGTCCACTCGTTCTCTGCTCTTTCACTGGGAGCTACATTCCTGAGCTGTTGTTAGTCGGCCATCTTGGATCTCTCCCTCAATTATAACTTTTTAATGACAAAATATCAAACAGGTAGAAAGGAAAATATATGAAAGAATCTGGAAATCTCACAGTCGTTTTGGCTTTAGGGTAACTTATGTATACACAGTATAAGGGGAAAGGAGTCTTCATATATCATATTTTGCATCAATATTTAAATGGTATTCTTACAGAAAAAATTTTCATTTGTACTGTTAAGTTCAAAATATATACCTACATAATTCCCTTATCTATAAGGTTATCTATAAGGCAGTGTCTATCTTCACTGGCTAGGAAACTCTAACCTAGATTACAATTTCTTTAAAGGGCTATGGCTAAACTTTAATTCAAACTTTACAAAGTTCTTTTTTTTTTTTTAAGACAGGGTCTCCCACCTCAGACTCCCACGTAGCTGGGACCACAGGTGCATGCCACCATACCCATCTAAGTTTTAAATTTTATATAGAGATGAGGCCTCACCATGTTGCCCAGGTTGATCTTGGACTCCTGGGCTCAAGCAATCATCCTGCCTCGGTCTCCCAAAGTGGTGGGACTACAGGTGTGAGCTACTGTGCCTGGCCAAACATTCCAAAGTTCTTACTACAGGTATACGACCCCAGAAGACATGGAATCATGATTAGAAAATTAAGACTGAATAAATATAAATACTGAAGAAGAAAATAGAAAAATCATTGATAAAAACTACTAAAAAGAAAAATCTATTTAAAAAATAGCACACAAAATGGCTTAAACATAACCAGGCATGGTAGCTCATGCCTTTAATCCCAGCACTCTAGGAAGCCAAGGCAGAGGGATCACTTGAGGCCATGGTTTGGAGACCAGACTAGGCAACATAGCAAAACCTAGTCTAAAATAAAAAGAAAAAATATATATTTAAAAGTCTTTAAACAATTACAGACATATGAATTGTTACAATTCAAATGCAATGGTTGAGTATATTTCACAGAAGAGAAATATCTAAGAGTATCTAGGTTTCTCTTTAATCTAAAAAAAAATTTGTTTATCAATCTGTGATCTTAATATTTTAAGCTCTTAAACCTTTAAACAAATGGAAAATCATCCTAAAAATTATACATGCACTGGGTGTGTGGAAATGATCCTCACCCAGAAAAAAATAAAGAACCACTCATAAGAAGCAAATTATGGTTCAATGTAAAGCCAAACTTTTTAAAAACACTCCCTGAACAAAAGTGTTCTGGTAGCTAGTCACTATATTCCTTAGCAAAGGATATTAACAAACGCAGGGCTATGTTTCCTCTTTTTAGCAACTCTTCCTTGAGAGGTAAAGCAGGACCATAACTGAAACAGGCTAGCTAACGGGACAGCCAGGATACCTCCAGACCACACACACTGTGGCCCTGAGAGCTGCATCCAAAATGAGTGTCTTTTAACCTTCCCTGAAATCTAAACATTTATCTTATCAGTTTTCTGCCTAATATCCAAGTGTCTTTTGCTTCCTTCCTTCCAAGTTGGTTAGTTTTCTAACACAATTCAGTTTCCAAAAACTTCAAATTTCACATATTACAGTTTTCTGAAATTAAACCCTTTCTTTTAGCCCTTCATATGACTACAGCGTCTACAGTTTGCTCTAGCTCTTTGCTGAAATTGAGTAACAAAATAAGTTAGGAACAGAAACAGTGGGATGAGAAAACTAAGTTGGGAATTCAACCACTGTTATTCTAACATAACCGCAAGGGTTTGGCAATAAGCAGCAATTAACCAAAAAGTTTCTAGAGCCAGGGAAGATAGGCACTGGTTAGGAAACTCTAACCTAAACTATATTTTACTTAACCCATTTATGCCTAGTGTTCCATTACTGGAACGCCAAGTTTGTGGGAGTTATTTACATCCTACTGTTCAAGGTCATTGCCAAAGTCTGATTCTTCCCCAAAATAATTTGCAACCTCTGATATAAAGAGCTATGCTAACCTTAATTCCAACTTCCCAAAGTAATTCCAATTTCCCAAAGTTCTTACTACAGACGTACTAACCCATAGGACATAAAATAACTTTTTTTCATATAATAAAATGTTTAACAATGGTGTTCTTTCCAATGTTTGACTGTATTTTTCATAAAACGCTTTTCCTGAATTTCTATAAGCTGTAAGAAAATTTTATTATTAATAGTTGCACAGTTTAAAATGTAAGCTTTAAAAGTCTCTTAAACATGTTACCAATGAAAGGGTAAATTTTAATGCAAGAGTTAAAGGAAAGAAACAACCAACAGAAATTAGTCGCAATGTCACATACTTGACTCTGAAAAAATAAGCCTTTTACAAAGAGAAAACCACCACACTATTCACTTTATGAAATAAGGAAACAGTATAGAAAGGCTTAACAAACACAACTGTAATTTCCTAATAGTTCTAACGTGTGAAATTCATGAACTATCCTAAGAAGAAAATATCCACAGTTGAGAAATACATACTTTAGAATCCCATTTGCTCCAGAATAAGCTTCTACTGCATTGATACTGGTGGGCAGCATTGTAATAATTCTGTCAGCTTTTTCAGCAACATCTGCTGGGGAAGATACTACCTTTAAAAAAAATTGCAAAGGTACATTATTTAAATTAAAATGTAAGCAGTTTCTAGAGTATAAACAGGATTCACTTTTCATGAATGCCTGTAATTGTGACAGTGCATAAACACTAATCCTTGCTTCCAAAATACCAAAAAAAAAAAAAAAAAAAAAAAAAAAAAGCTTACTGCCCAAAATAAAGGCACATCATTATACACAGATGCAGTTTCTGTGAAATCAAATCTATGGTTTATTTTTAAAAGTGTGAAGGGAGTTGAGGGTAAAAGGGCAAAACCCAGCAGTCCTGGGAACAGACATACTTCTCATGGGTTCTTCCTTGTTGGATTCCTATACAGCCTACTCTTTGGTATATATTTTGACTAAGAAAAATATTATAGTACAACAAAGCTGGTTCAACAATACAACAGTAAGATTTAGTACAACAGTAAGAGTCATTAGTGATTTGGTGGGCAGCAAAATGCCCTAACAAAATCTCAAATACCAATCCTCACCATCCTCCAGTCTCTATTTTCAAGCAAAAAAAGAAGAAAATACAAGTCTGTTTCAAAAAAGAAAAGGTCAGGACAAGGACATAAACACTACAAAGACTGTCAGTACCACCAGGAACGTTAATAGCATGAGCTACCGGAACTTATATGGAAATTAAATATAGAATAAAGATACAGGAATAGGCATCAGGGCACTCTCTCAACCCTTATTTCTGATTTAATAATGACCATGAACATACCGCAAAAGAAAGTTACACTGTCTATCCTGTTTGTGTAGGTGCATGCATGAGTAGATGTACTGTTACTCACATCCCCCACCCTTTGCTCTCTCCCACATATTCACCTTGATAAACCTGGCCAGCCAAGTGGCAACCAAAGAGGTCAGATGAGACCAGGAGCTCCCTCCTTTGACTCAAACTCTCCTTTAATAGAATCAGCTGGTTGCAGTGACTCATGCCTGTAACCCCAGCACTCTGGGAGGCTGGAGCAGGAGGACCGCCTGAATCCAGCAGTTCAAGACCAGCCTGGGTAACACAGCGAGACCCCACCTCTACAAAAAAATAGAAAAATTAGCTGGGTGTAGTTGTGTGCACCAGTAGTCCCAGGAACTTGAGAGGCTGAGATGGGAGGATAACTTAAGCCCAGGTGTTGGAGGTTACAGTGAGCAATGATCGCGCCACTGTACTCCAGCCTGCCTAGGCAACAGAGCGAGATCTGTCTCTGAAAAAAAAAAAGAAAAAAAGGGAAAAAAATCCAGCATCTCAATTGTCACAACATCTTCCCTAAAGCCTTTTACCTCTTTATAAAAAAAGACAAAAGACTATCAGGCAGATTATTGAGCATTTCTCTCCAGAATGACTTACATATGTAAAAACTAACATACTTCTACATATATTATGCATGTAGAAACAAATTTTCTACTTGAAAATGTGAAGTGACATGTAAATGTCTTATGAACAGGAATGCCTCTGTTTTTCATGTGGTAGAAGTTTACACAACATTTTCTTTTTATCTTTTATGTGCATTTGATGAAAATGAAATAGGAAGCCAAACATAGTGTGTAATCTACATATTAAGAGCTAGAAGTAATTACATTTCAATTTTCCACAAGAGACTTTCAGCTTTAAATCAAATTCAGGATAAATACAGCTTTAACAAAAAGAAGTTTCATAAGTCACTCTTTAAAATTTCAGTTAATCAAGTATCCTGGCATATTGTGTATTAATAAGGCAGCAAATGATATTATAAAACACCTGCGACCCTAAAATAAACAAAAAAGGGTATTCTCTTTTAATGTTTCAATCTAAAGACAATGCAGCATTTTAGAATCTACAATGAGATACAGTCAACGTGTGTATTTTGATATATAATCAGAATTTGCTACAAATAATTCTAAAAATTAAAAAATTTTCCATCAAATTACAAACAAGTGCTTAAGTTGCATGAAAACCTTTCCTATACCTGCATAATTATTGAGACTCCAGAAGAGGCAACTATTTTCTGGCAAACAGTTCAAGTTTACTCAAGAAAAATAGAGCTCAGTGAAATTATAAGAAAAAAAAGTTATAGTAGTCATACTTCTCTACTCCTGTACTACACCAAAAATACGTGTTACTTAGTCCCATTTGTTCATCTCTACTCCAATAAACAGAATGCAAAACAATGGTATACTTTCCTTCTATTGCAGCTCCATCCTTCTAGATCTTTCAGGGACATCAGTAAGTCCTGCAGTCTAAGAGTTAATTTCAGACTTCCTCTTAGGAATTGAGTTCTCTCCCACTGAAAGAAATTAAATTCCATCTACATAACTCCTTTAGAAGGGCCCTGAAGGGGCACCAACAATTAGCTCACAGACCTAAGGGTATTTCACACCTCCAAGTATCTTAATCCCATGAATTGGCAGTGCCAATTCAGGCACTTGCCAAGTGCATGGGGTGGCCAATCAGCCCCCTGCATCCCTAGCATCTGCTTCTTGAGATGGCTGCAATGCCAGAATACTGCTAACCCCTCAATTACATAGGAAAGTAGTGTCAAAGCTCACAGGCCCAGAAAAAACACACAATGGTAGTGATAGCTGGAATGTCACCACCGTACTGGCCACAACTGCTTTATATCTAATGACTACACACACACACACACACACACACACACACACACACACACACACGTATATCTGGTACATCATAACAGTCTCTAATTTGTACTACAAAGGCATGTTTATTAGACAGATAAACAGACATTCAAATAATCTTGCCATCCATGTGATGACTTCAAGACCCTGAAATAACTAACTGACAAAATCTGGCCATGACTCAAAAGCTGGGAGGAAAAAAAAAAAATCAACCTTGTTGCCAGTATGACACCAACTACAAAAGCCTTTAGAAGCCAAACTAATTAGAGTCCCTTCAATTACATTTGCTAATTGAATGGATAAGCAAAGACAGCATGGATCAGTGAAAGGAATACTAATTTGGGAAGCCACAGACCCAGGCTTAGTTGCAGCTCAGCCAATAAGTCATGAGTGATTTTGTGCAAACCACGCAATGTCTCTAGCTTCAGTTGCCAAATCTATAAAATAAGAATAGTGATTTGCGTTATCTTTCAGGGTTCCTATCTCCAAAGTAAAAAGGAAACTTAGAGCTATTTTTCATATTTAGTAATCTAAGTTCTAAGAAGCTATGGTTCCCATGAAAAAGAGCTGAGGGAAGTACATGCAATGATTCAGCATAAATGCATAGCATTAGCAGGACTTTGACTGTGCAGGTTTTCAACACGTTCACAACTGTGGATAGTCATTGGCCTAGCTGACTCTGGGAAATGGCTCTGCTCTGACTGTCAAGGCTGTCCCAGACAGATCTCCTGCTAATTCCAAAGGCCTCATATTTATACTATTATGAATTAAGACAATTCTACTTTTCTATTATCTCGATTTTGACTACAGGAAATTGGTTTCTGTGTATACCACAATATAGTCTTTAAGAATTCTTGCAGCCAATTTCTCTGAATTTACCTTTGATTTATCTATATGCCAGTATGCATTAATGGTGGGTACATAACATAAAAAACAGACGATTGAATAAATTTAAAATCTGCTTACATTAAAAATCTGTTTAATAAAGGCAAAATCTGCTTTCCTGGATGAGGAGAGGGTGAAGAGCCAAGGGTAATCTGAAGGGACTGCATCCCCTTTTTACATATCCATTGGAAGAAGATAACTGCTACCTAGTGTTGCTTTATATGAAGAGAGAAATCTTGCTGCCTCTTACAGATAAAACAGTCACATAAGTTCAGCATTGCTTCCAAGTAAACCAGATGGGTAGCAGAAATTTACAAAGAAACAAAATGACTGTGACCTTGTTAAACTTGCCACTCCTGTGTTTTTTAGTCTTTTAAAGTAGAAAAGCAAAATTACTTCAAAATTACACTACACTTGAAAAACTGAAAAAAGCACTTTGTGCCTACATCTTGAAACATTTGGTCAACAATGATGGAGCCCACTCAGCAAGAGGCTTTTAAAGCTCTCATTTAACAAGACCTGAGTGGATGCCAGGTTAGATCCCAAGAGATTTACTTAAGCAAACATGTTCAGCCTTACAACCTAGGAACAACAAAATGGTTTCCAAGATTTTAAAGAGAAAACAAAAGAAAAGAGAATCTAATTAAGCCTAGTTCAATCAGAAAACTCACACAGAAATGGTGCATACATCCCAGACTTTTGGCATAGATCAGCAGCATTGCCGAGGAAAATCCTACACAATCAAAATGAAGCACAAGTTGCATGCCCTTGATGCTAAGGCTTAAGTTAAAAAGAAAAACCTGTATCTTTTGCAAAATAAAGGTGGGACAGGAGGGGCAGTGCAGAATAGATTCTTAAACAGGAATGCTGTCAAATCACTTTATCTCCTAGTTTGGTTTTAATTTGTATCTTCACTCTTTCATTTAGAAATATGTCTACATATCACTTCTCGGCCTTCTGGCTATAATCAAGAATGAAAATGTAAATGTGACTCTCTTTCAACATATTCTGGACTCAATGATTCAGCTGAGACAGTGGTATGTTTGGGGTATGTTAGAGAAGATTTTGGAGATATGTGGTATAGATAGAATAACAGCAGTAGCAGCAGTAATAGCAGCAGCAGCAGCAGTATATTGTCTATGTGCCAGGTTCTTTGGGACTAAGAGAAAGGTACTCTTATTATCCCCATTTTATATAAGAATAAGAAATATAAGCAGAGAAAGGTTAAGTAATCTGAAATCGAACAGCTAGCAAATGGTGGAGCTGAGATTTGAGCCCAGACAGTTTGGTTCTAGGGTTTATATTTTTAAATCACTGCATTCACAATTTATTGATTCAAAATTTCTACAATATGAAGATCTGGTTATTATTATCAGTTACGTTTTTGAAAAAGATGCTAAAAGCTGAAATGATGCATCTGTTTCCAACAGAAACACAAATATAATAAACGGATAAGCTATGACAAACCCACAACCAACATCATACTGATGGGCAAAAGCTAGAAGCATTCCCCTTGAAAACCAGAACCGGACAAGGATGCCCTCTCTCACAACTCCTATTCAACACAGTACTTAAGTCCTGGCCAGAGCAATCAGGCAAGAAATAAAAAGCACTCAAATACAAAGAGAGGAAGTCAACCAATCCCTGTTTGCAGACATGACCCTATACCTAGAAAACCCCAGTCTCAGCCCAAATGCTCCTTAAGCTGATAAACAACTTCAGCAAAATCTCAGGACACAAAATCAATGTGCAAAAATAACTAACATTCCTATACACCAACAACAATCAAGCTGAGAGCCAAATCAAGAACACAATCCCATTCACAACAGCCACAAAAAGAATAAAATACCTAGGAATACAGCTAACCAGAGAGGTGAAAGATCTCTATAACAAGAATTACAAAACACTGCTCAAAGAAATCAGAGATGACACAAACAAATGGAAAAACATTCCATGCTCATGGATAGGAATAATCAATATTGTTAAAATGGCCATATTGCCCAAAGCAATTTATAGATTCAATGCTATTCCTATCAAACTACCAATGACATTTTTCACAGAATTAGAAAATAACTATTTAAAAATTTATATGGAAACAAAAAAGGAGCTCACATAGCTAAGGCAATCCTAAGCAAAAAAAAAAAAAAAAAAAAAAAGGCTAGAGGCATCCTATTACTCGACTTCAAACTCAAACTTTTCTACAAGCTACAGTAACCAAAACAGCATGGTACCAATATAAAACAGACACACAGACCAATGGAACAGAATAGAATCCAGAAACAATGCTGCACACCTACACCCATCACCCATCTGATCTTTGGCAAAGTCAACAAAAACAAGCAATAAGGAAAGGACTCCCTATTCAATATATGGTGCTAGAAAAACTGGCTAGCCATATGCAGAAAATTGAAACTGGACCCCTTCTTATACTGTATTCAAAATTCAACTCAAGATGGATTAAAGACCTAAATGTAAAACCTAAAGCTATAAAAACCCTGGAAGATAACCTAGGAAATATAATTTCTAGACAATGGACCTGGCAAAGGTTTCAAGACAAAGATACCAAAGCAACTGCAACAAAGAAATTGACAAATGGGACCTAATTAAACTAAAGGGCTTCTGCACAGCAAAAGAAACTATCAACAAAAAGTAAACCAACAACCTACAGAATGGGAGAAAATGTTTGTAAACTATATATCCCACAAAGGTCTACTATCCAGAATCTATAAGTTACTTAAATCAACAAGCAAAAACCAAACAACCCCATTAAAGAGTAGGCAAAGGCCATGAATAGACACTTTTCAAAGAAAGACATACACACAGTCAACAAGCATATGGAAAAAATGCTGAACATCACTAACCATTAGGGAAATGCAAATCAAAACCACAATAAGATATGATCTCACACCAGTCAGAATGGCTGCTACTAAAAAGTCAAAAAATAACAGATGCTGCCAAGACTGAAAAGGTAACAATTATACACTGCTGGTGGGAATGTAAATTAGTTGAGTTATGGCGGAAGCAGTGTGGCTATTTCTCAAAGAACTCAAAGTAGAACTGTCACTCAACCTAGCAATCCCATTATTGGGTACATACCCAAAAGAATAAATAGTTCACCATAAAGACACATGCACCTGTATGTTCATCACAGCACTATTCACTATAGCAAAGACATGGAATCAACCTAAATATTCATCAACGGTAGACTGAATAAAGAAAATGTGGTACATATACACCATGAAACACTACGCACCCATAAAAAAAGAATGAGATCATATCCTCTGCAGCAACATCGATAGGGCTGGAGACCATTATCCTAAGTAAACTAATTCGAGGAGAGAAAACCAAATATCTCATGTCCTCACTTAAAAGAGGGAGCTCAACACTGAGTACACATGGACACAAAGAAAGGAACAACAGACACTGGGAACTACCTGAGGGTGGAGGGAGGGAGGAGGGTGGGGAATCAAAAAATTACCCACCAGGTACTATGCTTATTACATGGATGGCAAAATAATCTGTACACCAAACTCCCGTGACACACAATTTACCCTGCATATATACCCCTGAACCTAAAAGTTAAAAAACATCAACTGCAAACTTTCTGTGGGCCTTGAAGGCTGCCCTACAAACACACTCATTTTCTGAGTCCATCACTCTGCCCAATTTATTTTAATAAACTCTTATATAATAATAATAAAACTTCCCTCTGATTTTATCTCTTTTTTAAATTAAAAAAAAGGGATAAGGAAATAGAAATGTCCACATATTTTATGAAAATGGTCACAAATAACAAGTTCAACCAATTATAAATGCCCTTTCAGAATAGGTTAACACTTAAAGGCATAAACAAGCTATTAGTCATTTAAAACATATTAAACATGTCAAAGTTTTTATTTCCCTAACAATCCACGTACAGTTATGCAAAGGAGATAGGTTCTGAGAAACGCATTGTGAGAAAAGAAAAATAACGGAGCAGTCTGAGCTATGTGAGGCTTGCAAAATGTATCAGGCCCAGAGAGACATCAGCACAGGACTTTGGTCACCACCATCCTCCATGCCCAGTGGCAATTGTTTAAAGGCCTTTTTATTCCTGACTAGCTACCTCATTTATTATTGTCATGTTTCTGGAATTTGGAATACAAAGAACAATGTACAGCCAACTGTTAAGGGTCATTTCATTTCTGACAGGGAATTACAGAAGATTGCATATAATCTTTACTCACCCAAGAAAGATATAATTATCTTTGTAGTCATGAAAGTCATGAAGACTTAAAAAAAAAAAAAAGAAAGAAAGAAAGAAAAAAGGCCAGGCGCGGTGGCTCACGCCTATAATCCAAGCACTTTGGAGGCCAAGGTGGGCGGATCACCTGAGGTCGGGAGTTCAAGACCAGCCTGACCAACATGGTGAAACCCCATCTTTATTTAAAAAAAAAAAAAGTCATGAAGACAAGGCCTCCAAGATTCCTGCATAGAAATTTTAGGGTCCTAGGACACAGACTCAGAGTTACTGGGTTTTCCTTTTCTTCTTCCTTGCAATATGTCACTGGGTGTGAAGAAGGAAAGAAGGTAGGTTTTGGGTTGGTGCTCCTCCCAGATTAGTGAATAACGAAGGCTTGCCTTAGCTCCTTGTGTACAGTTGCCACCCTCCCACCAACACACAGTGGGGAAATTTCTGTGTGTGGTTCACTCGAGGCAGGAAGCCTGGAAGACAGAATCGCCTTGCCTCTCTTCCCCAAATCTCTTATTCTCTTAAGCATCCTGACTCTAAAAGGTCCTCTGAGTATTGATTTTAACAGCAGTGAAACGTAGGACAATGTGAAATTTAGATGAATGAAGTGAGAAGGGTAAAGGGTGAAAAAGCTTTGGTCCTGAGGACAACAGAAAATGAAAGCATTTGCTGATAAATGATTTATGCTGGCAGCTTAGAGAATGTTTTGAACAGTGGCAATGTCATCAGAACAAGTGTGATTTACTAAGATCACCACTTTAAAACGTAATATTAATTTGGATGAATATGTTCTGATACATTAAATGTCAACATTATTATTTCATAGCTATGTTTAGTTTTTTAAAATGTTGGATTTTAAAAAATGAATTTCATTCTACTACTATAAGGTTAAGACACGACTTGGGATGAGATGGAAAAGTATGTGTGAAACCTTGAAACTTTTTGCCGCAATAGTACCCTGAGGGGTTTAAAGGTTACAAAATTCAGGATATATTTGAGTTGACACATTTTTAAGGACAGGTGCCCATTTCTTCCCCCTATGTTACTATATCAAGTCAAGCTGATGAAGTGAGGGCTGAAGAAAACAAGTTTCTATTAAAATTGTAATCTGACTATAATTGAGTGCTAAGGCAATTTTTGAGGAGGAGAAAAATATCTATGGAGTTAGAATTAAGTAATAATTACCTATTACGTGAGTTGTTTAGTGGCCCACCCCCCCAACCTCCAAAGATGCCCTATAAAACTATTAGGAGAAAATACAGAGGTAAATCTTTGTGATTTTGGATCTGGCAAGCATGAGCAACAGAATTACAAATAGGTACATTGGACTTTATCAAAATTAAAAACTTGTGCTCCAAAGAACACCATCAAGAAAGTGAAAAACAATTCACAGAATGAGATAACATATTTGTAAATCATACATCTGATAAGGAATTTCTATTTAGAATATATGAAGAAGTCTCACAATGCAAACATAAGACAATTAACTCAATTAAATGGGCAAAGGATCTGAATAGATATTTCTCCCACCAGGAAGATATATGAAAAGATGCTGAATATTATTAGGCATCATAGAAATGTAATCAGAATGGCCAGGCAAGGTGGCTCATGCTGTAATTCCAACACTTTGGGAGGCTGAGGCAGGTGGATCACTTGAGGTCAGGAGTTCAAGAGCAGCCTGGCCAACATGGTGAAACCCCATCTCTACTAAAAATACAAAAAAAAATTAGCCGAACATGGTGGTGCATGCCTGTAATTACAGCTACTCAGGGGTCTGAGGTGGGAGAATCACTTGAACCTGGGAGGCAGAGGCTGCAGTGAGCCAAGACTGCCACCACTCCCTAAAGGCAAGGACTGTGACTATCTTGTTCTGAGCTATATTCCCAGTACCTGGTACATACAAAGTTCTCAAGAAACATCTGTTTAATTAGTGAACTTAATGAAGGTCCTATCCCCTGTTTTGCCAAGGTAACCTACAGTAGACTTAACCCATAGTGATTTAAGTAATAAAAAGTAACTTTTCTTCACAAAGAAGAAGAGAATATCTGAATCTACCATTTGAATGGAGAGCATGAGAAGAGGAACAGCTGTGTACAGCAGAGGTGAAACTAAGGCATATAGAAACTAATTTATAGCTAACATTAACATACAGTGCTTGGTATGTGCCAAATAGTATTTTAAGTTCTACACACAATTAACTCATTTAATCCCTTTAACAACTCTATGAAAACAGTATGATTATTCTTCACATATGTGGAAACAAGGGCATAGAGACACTGAAAAACTTGCCCAAGATTGCACATATACTAAGTGGTAAAGAAAGATTCAAAACCTACACATTTTGTAGATTCCCAATGCTTGCTCATGAGTTTTCCACAGCTGCTGCAACAAGTTACCACAAGCACAGTCACTTAAAACAACAGAAATTGACTCCTCACAGATCTGGAGGCCAGAAGTCTGAAATCAAGCTGTCAAAAGAGACACACTTCCCACAAAGGCTCTAAGGGAGGATCGATCTTTGCCTTTTACAGCTTCTGATGGCTCCTGATATTCCTTGGCTGGCAGCAGCAAAACTAATGTCTGCCTCCATCTTCACATGGCCTTCCCATGTCTCTGTGTCTTCTTTTCTGTCTCTTGTAAGGACACTTGTCATTAGCTTTAGGGTCTGCCCTAAATCCAGGATGATCTCATCTGAAGTTACTTAGATCTTCAAAGACCCCGTTTTCAAAAAGGTCATATCCACAGGTACTAGGAGTTAGAACTTGAGTATATCTTCTTAAATACCTTTATTGACATATAATTCACATATAATTCACCCATTTAAAGTGTACCAAAGCAAGGCCCTGTTAGCATATTCATAGATAGATGCAATCATGACAATCAATTTTAGAACCTTTTCAAAAAGAAACCATATATCCATTAGCTATCATTCCTCTATGCCCAACTCTCCCTCTTCCCCAGCGCTAAGCAACCACGAATCCACTTTGTGGCTCTATAAAGACCTCCTTATTATAGACTTTCAATGAAAAGTCTATAGTATGTGGTCTTTTGTGATTGGCTTCCTTCATGCAGCATGCTTTCAAGGTTCATCAATGTTGCAGCAAATATTAGTATTTCATTTCTTTTTATTACTGAATAATCATTCATTGTATAGATATAACACATTTCGTTTAGCCGTTCTACTCCATGAGATTTTTGGGTTGTTTCCACCTTTTCACTATTACGAATAAAATTGCTATATACAAGTTTCTGTGTGGATACAAATTTTTCATTTCTCTTGAGCATATACCTAGGTGTGAAATTGCTGGGTCAAGGCATAATTCTAATGTTTAACTGTCTGAGAAACTCCCAAACTCTTCCAAAGTGGCCGTACCATTTTACATTTCCAGTAGCAGTGTATGAGGGCTCCAATTTTTCTACAACCTCACCAACACATTTTGTTATCTGCCTTTTTAATCTAGATTCTAGTGGGGTGTGTCTCATGGTTTTGATTTTTTTTTTTTTTTATACAGAGTCTCACTCTGTCACTCAGGTTGGAGTGCAGTGGTGGCAATCTCGACTCACTGCAACCTCCACCTCTCAGGTTCAAGTGATTGTCCCACCTTAACCTCCTGAGTAACTGGAATTACAGGCGCACACTACCTCACTCAGCTAATGTTTTAAACATTTTTAGTAGAGACAGGGTTTCACCATGTTGGCCAGGCTGGTCTTGAACTCCTGACCTCAAGTGATCTACCTGCCTCAGAGGATCACTTGAGTCTGGGAGGTTGAGGCTGCAGTGAGCCATGATCATGCTATTGCATTCCAGCCTGGGTGACAGAGAGAGACCCTGTCTCAAACAAACAAAATCACTTGTAACATCTGTTAATAGTATATATTCAAGACAACTTGAATTTATGCTACCAGGTGGCCATTTTCCACCTTTTGGGCTCGAATAAACTCTATACCTAATCACAGTTTCTGAATTGTTATTTAAGGTTAACAGGCGATTTCACGTTGTACGAACATCAGAGAGAGCACTTACAGACCTTCATGGTATAGCCTATTGCTTCTAGGCTATAAACTTGTATAGCAATGTTACTGTACTGAATACTGTATGCAACTGTAACACAGTGTAAGAATCTGTGTATTTAACATATCTATACATACAAAAGGTACAGTAAAAATACTCTATTACAATCCTATGGGACCACCTTTATGTATACAGTCCATGACCAAAATGTCCTTATGAGATGCATGACTATAGTTTTACTACTAGTTAAAGCTTGAAGAAAAACCTCCAGGGTCATAATATTCTAAAACACTTCTTCACCTGGAACTACAGGTGGCCATCTTGCACCTTGAAGAGAGAGAGGAACCTGATGGAGAAAAGCAGATCCAAGAGGCAAAAACAAAAGAATCTAGCAATATCTACATCACTAAATTCAGCTCTGCCAGAGGCCAGACCACTCCCCAACTCTTCAAATACATGAAACAATAAATTCTCAGTTTTTGCTTTCAAAAAAAGAAAAGCACTTCTTCAAAACAACATCTGATTTTCCTCCCTGCAAATCTCTCACTGAAAGTACAGCTGACTTTAAAAATCAAGTTGCCAGCATTTCTGCAATCTTGACAGGGGTTGGGGGATGCACTTCATTGCAGTATTAGTTGGTCTTGCCACCTAAGACATACTCAACACCTTGTCACATCAAACTCAACTTGTTTTATTCTCCAACAGCATTAGGTGAACTACTACACATATGGTAGGTACTCAAGCTATATCTTGACCTAGGATAAAAGTCTTTAGCAAAGACTGAAGGTTTACTTTTTGAGGAAATTGCTCCTTTGTCCTCATTCTTAATCTGCATAAATCCTACTTACTTTTTTGCTGTCTGCCTAAACGTCTGGTCTTTAGAGAGAATTCCCCTACCCACCCTCTCACCTAATGTAACACATATTTTATTTAAAACTAATATGACCTTTTACTTTTTCTTTAGACTTATCACAGTTTGGAATCACATATTTGTATGATTTGATAATTCATAGGTACAAAACCACACAAGAGAAGGGGCAAGCGAGACAAATGATCAGTGGCTTAACTGATCAAGGCACTTTATTTTCCAGCAATCTAGTTTATAGATAGGTTAACAGGTAGCTACATTTCAGAATCATCAACAGAGATGTCACACACACACACATACATACACACACACACACACTCAAAAATGTCTTTCACGTTAATTTCACTAATTAGTGACTATACATCAAGTAATTTAAAAAAACCAAAACTCCAAAGTGAAAGACAAAGACACTAGCTCTAGACTATTCATTCACTGTACAGTAGTAACCTCTCCTCTGAGAGGTATACATTCCAAGACTCCCAGCGGATGCCTGAAACCACAGACAGTACCAAATCCTTTTTTTTTTAGACAAGGTCTCACTCCCTCACCCAGGCTGGAGTGCACAACTCACTGCAGCCTCAACCTCCTGGGCATAAGCAATCCTCCCACCTCAGCCTCCTAAGTAGCTGGGACTATAGGCACACACAACCATACCCAGCAAAATTTTTTTTTTCTGAGACAGAGTCTCCCTCTGTTGTCCAGGCTGGAGTACAGTGGTATAATCTTGGCTCATTGCAACTTCTGCCTCCAGGCTCAAGCGAGTCTTATGTCTCAGCCTCCCAAGTAGCTGGAACCACAGTCACCCGCCATCATGCCTGGCTAATTTTTGTATTTTTAGCTGAGATGGAGTTTCACCACGTTGACCAGGCTGGTCTTGAACTCCTGGCCTCAAGTAATCTGCCTGCCTCGGCCTCCCAAAGTGCTGGGATTACAGGCATGAGACACAGCACCCAGCCTGTTTTTCTTTATGTATACATTCCTATGATAAAGTTTAATTTCCAAATTAGTCACAGTAAGAAATCAACAACAAAAATAGAACAATTATAACAATATGTGAGCATCAATACTCTTGCACTATGGACCGTTACGAAATAAAATAAGGGTTACTTGAAAATAAGCACTGCGATATCACAACAGCTGATTGATCACTGAGGCAGCTAGTAAGTGACTAATGGGCAGGAAGTGTCTACAACATGGAGACAATGGACACATGGATGATTCACATCCAGGTGGGACCGAACAGGACAGCACAAGATTTCATCATGCTACTCAGAATGGCATGTAATTTAAAACTTATAAATTGTTTATTTCTTGAATTTTCTACTTAATAGTTTCAGACTACATTTAACCATAGGTAAGTGAAATTGTAGAAAATGAAACTGCAGGTAATGACAACCACTGTATAACCTTAGGGATATTATTTAGCTTCTCTAAGCATTGGTTTCTTGGTAACACTTCTGTTGCAAACATAAAATGAGATAATATATACAAAATATTTAGCAAACGACCTGACACATAGTAGATGCTCACTAAGTACTGTATTAGATTCTTACTCTCCCTTTCAAAATATAAATATTTCCTTCATGTAAGGATAAATCTTATACTTAAGGTAACCTTCCTTCATACCTAGCTAAAATTAGCAACACTAAAGAAGTAGGAATCTTTCTGGGAAACAGAGGTAAGTCTGGTAACTTCAGAGTATGAGGTAATTCAGGCAGAGCATCAGAAAGCTCTAGAATTCTGGGAAAAAGCAGATGAGAGATCCACAAAGCAGTGATGATCATTACAGGTGTTCCACAGACAAGCCGGAAGTGTTACAGGCATAGAGGGACCTGTGTCAGTAACAATTTAAAAGGTCACAAGCTTCTGCTTTGTCAGTCCAGGGTAACAGACTCCATTCAATTCCTACCCGACTCTTTGTTTAAATTCTGTATTTAATTAAAGATATTTCCTCTGTTTAGAGATCAAATGCCCTTGTTACTCTTACTGACAGATAAACCACTGTAAAATGACAATACCAAATAAATGTGTTATCCCCAAAAGTAATAACCATCTCCTCAAAATAACTACTAATTGGTTCATCTCAGACTGAATAACAACTTGAAATGCTCACCATCTCTGAAGATGGTAAAAGGCCACCTTTCCTAGATTACTAAACAACTGATCAAATCTCTCCCACAAAGCTAAGTCCCTACATTAATTAAGCCTGTAAGTCTGCTGTACTGGGAGTACAGTATCAGTATTCAGAAATGAAACAGGCATAAGCAGCCACAACATTACCCTGAAAAGTTCCAGAGTCATACTTCCATTCTCATGAAATACTGCTGCAATTTCCATATGGTATTAAAAACCATAGAAAGGAAAAAAGATTCAGTTATCTAGTTCTGAAAACAGACTTTCTCTAAGTTACCTAAACCTATTTTGTATCTAGGTATAACATTTCTCAGAATTTACTTTTAAGTCTATTATCTAGAAGTTGACTGTGAAATTTTTTTCTCGGGAATTTGTTAGTATTCTCTGTTCCGGGATCATATTCTATCCTGTTACCAGCCTACAACTTGACCAAGAAGAATTTCCCTTACATCTAAAAAAAAAACCTCTATATTCAGATAGTGATACATGGCCTCCTGTAATTTGAGTTATTGATAAAGTTTAACAAATCCAAACAACTCAAGACTTAACCAGAAGATGCTGTCAATCGGCATGACAAACTCTAGTACCAAAATTCTTTAAACGTGAATGACAGCCTAAAAACAGAACACTAGAGATCCACTATATAACTCAATTCTTCATTATAGGACACAGTGTTTTTTGGTTGTCTCCTGGTTTATGGCCAATAGCTAATAACTATTCACAAAGTGCTGCCATATGATGTTTACAAAGTATGTTCACATACATTCTCTTACTTGAGCTTCACAGTCTAACGGCATAGGTTGTCATCATTCACATTTTAAGCATGAGGAAATCAGCAGAGGTGATGTAACTTACTTCCAGTAAGACAGCATGTAACTATCTAAGCTGGAACTCAAACTAGCCTTTATATCTCTAAGTCTACTCTTGTTTTAAAGACAATTATTCTTTTAATAACATAGGAGGTTACTTCCACCAAACTAACTACTTTAACAGCACAATCAGTAAAGTTACTATCTCAGAAACTGATATAGAGCTAAAGCAAGGCCCTCTGACTAAACGTGTAAAATATTCCAAGTTATCCGCCAAAGAATACGTATCCCTGAATGTCTGATGAGAACTCTCCTTTACTGTACATCTGGATGTTAGATGAATGCCTATATATATATATATATATATATATATATATATACATATATATATATATATACACACACATACATACATATATATATATACACACATACATACATACACACATACACACACACACACACACACACACACATATAATTAACAATGAATTAGGTTTACAACTCCGTTGGGTATACTTCTTTCTAAGAAGCTGTCACTTATTTGAATGTATATTCATTTTCAATCTCAAAATCTAAAACAAATCTAAAGAAAAGGTCTTACCTGTTCACCTGCATCTTGAAACTCTTTGCAGGCATCAGGGAACACATCATAAATAATAAGTGGATAGCCATGTTTCATGAGATTTTTTGCCATTGGATTCCCCATGTTGCCCAGTCCAATGAATCCAACTGGAGTCTTAGAAGCCACTGACCTAGAACACACTGATTTTAATACATTATTTTCAACAGAGGCAAATAACATTTTTTAATGAAAACGTTCATTTAATATCAGTAAATCAATTGTTACTAAGATTTTTTTAAATAAAATAAACTTTTAGGAACCAGGCACAGTGGTGCACACCTACAATCCCAGCCACTTGGGAGGCTGAAGCAGGAGGACTGCTCGAGCCCAGGAATTTAAGAATAGCCTGGGCAACACACTGAGATCCTATCTCAACAATAAATAAAATAATAATACATTTATTTTTTTAAAAACCCCACTAACTTTTAAAAGGCTACTTTTAAAGTAATGGACCTAACCACATTTAAAGGTATCAACAATGTGCAGGCAGACTAACTTCTAATTATCTAGTTTTCCGGGGCACATTCACAAAATTTTAAGATTTTCCTTGTTTTGTACCTGTATAACATTCATTTACCATTTCTAACAATAAATTCAATAATGTTATCATTTATAAACAACCTAATATGTAATTCACCTACAATGTGAAGTATACTATATTATCTCCCTTAATAATGTACATAAAAGACAAAGTATTCAGTAAGACCTATATCATGCACCAGCTCCAAGAATGGAAAAGCTTTTTATCTTCCCAATCCCACAGTTACAGAAACCATCTCCTCCAAAGGTACCAAAAAAAAAAAAAATCTCAAAAAGATGTTAAACCCAGGAGAATGGAAATCACCAGTTTATAAAGGTGGTCTGGGAGATACTTCCATAGACTTTAAACGGCAAGTGTAACAGTATCAGGACCTTGGTCTAACAACTCTGAACTTTCAGAAAAAAAGGGACTTCCTTATTTTATTTTTATTATGTATTTATTTATGTATTTTGAGATGGAGTCTTGCTCTGTCACCCAGGCTAGAGGCCAGTGATGCAATCTTGACTCACTGCAGCCTCTGCCTGTTGTGTTCAAGCAATTCTCGTGCCTTAGCCTCCGGGGTAGATGAGATCACAGACACGCACCACCACATCCAGCTAATTTTTGTACTTTTAGTAGAGGCGGGGTTTCACCATGTTGACCAGGCTGCCATTAAAAAAAGAAAGAAAGAAAAAAAAAAGCCTTAAAAACTATACAGGTTTTATTTATTCTTTTCTATGTAAGACTTTTTAAAATTACACTGTGGGCATATGAATCAAAGTAATGCATTACATAGTGGGGAGGCTTTACATTACCATGGAAATAACATGAGATGCAATTTTTCACTTTCTAGATTAAGAACTCTACTCAACAAATATTCACTGCATGAAGTACTATGACAGAGCTCAGAGACAGACACAAGCATTATACAGTCCCTGTCCTTAAAAAACTCAGAATCTAGTGAGGGAAGAAAGAGAAATAACTCTCCTTGCCCTTTCATTTCCCAGCATTATTTTTCTTTTTTCTTTCAAGAACTCCAGCTTTAAAACTGTTTAGTGCAACAACTAATCACAGTCACCCTTTTAAGTTTCATGTCCTCTCAACTGAACTTAATCTGCTCTTCTCTGAACTTAATCTGAATGGAATGAGATTTGTTAAAAGCAAATTATTTGAAGCCCTAATACTTAAGAGCTAGAGGTCTTCTTGGGTTAGAAGCATATTTAATTCCTTTAACTTGATGACTGACTCTAACACTTCCATTAAATGTGGGTGTCATTTCTGTGCAACATCATTTTACACGTGCTAAGTTTAATACACTGGTATAATAGAAATTACTTGTCTTTCTGGCCCACAAGGGGTTCAATGACAGAAAAATGATATCTTGTTGAAATTTTATTTTGGTATTAAACAGAATAAGTACACTTCATCAGAGAACTCTAATTAATGCTCAAAAACAAACTAGCAATAATAACCAGAAAGAAAATGTAGCATTACTGTGCCTGACTACTCTGTTAAGGTTGAAAAGATATAATTTGGCAATCTAAAAACATTAGAAACTAGGAAGATTATAATTTAAAGACAGTTAATTTAACAGCAATTCACTCTAGGTCAAACACTTCATAAGTAGGGTAAGGCAGAACCACAATTCATTTACAAATTCAGTATTAAGCAACATGTACCAAAAGAGATACCATGGAAGGTAAGAGATACAGTCCTTGCCTTCAACAAGCTTAAAACCCAAGAAGAAATAACCATGTACATAAACACTAACATAAGACAGTTAAGGATAAACTATTAAAAAACCATGCTGATGAAAAATGAGAATTCATGGTGTGGGAACTTAAGGAAGGTGGCATCTGACATGGATATTACACAATGGGTAGGATTTCAAATGGATAGGAGGGCAAGGAGGAGGAGAACTCCATATAGAAAAAGGAACATGAATATATACAAGGAACTAGAAGAGCCATGAAGAAATGAATGACAGTAATAGTTAATCCTTACTGCAATTTTACTACATGCCAGATACTGTATTAAGCACTTTATAAACAGTACTATTACCACATGCTATATATGACGCCCATCTTATAGCTGAGAACCCTGATGCTTAGTGAGCTGAAGTAAAATACCCAATACTGTACTAAGTTGTAATGCCAAGATTCAAACCTAGACATTCTAATTCTAGAGTCTCCACTTGCAAACACTGTATGATACTGCTCTCTATTCTTCCTAAAGGAGGCACAAAGAAACAAAAACAGCAAGAGATTAAGATTTAAAAAACAACAACAACAAAAACAATGCAACCACAATGCAGAAAGATGGAAGGATGCTAAACAACTTGTATTTTGTAGGCAAGAGGTAGTTATTGAAGGAGTGGGCAAGAGAAATGACAGAAGAGACTTACAGTTTAGGAATAGAAATGAGGCAGCAGTGTACAATAAATGAACTTGAAGAAGAAAGAGCCTGGAGGCAAAAGACCAATATATAAGTGACAGTAATCCTCTACATGCCTTAGTTTGAGCTGCTATAACAAATATACCGTAATGGCTTAAATAACAAACACTCGAACACTTATGTCTCATAGTTCTGGAGGCCAAGAAGTCCAAGATGAAGGTGGCAGCCTCCTGAAGGCCATTTCCTCACTCTATCCTCACATGGCAGAGAGCAGAAAGATAAGCAGCTCTCATGTCTCTCTGTATAATGGCACTAATCCTATTCACAGGGCTCTACCCACATGATCTAATTGCTTCCCAAAGGACCTACCTCCTAATATCATTATATTGAGAGTAAGGAATTTAGAACAGGCACAGTGGCTCACACCTGTAATCCCAGGACTTTGGGATGTCAGGAATTTGAGACCAGCCTGGCCAACATGGTGAAATCCAGTCTTTACTAAAAATACAAAAATTAGCCAGGCATGGTGACAGGCACTTGAAAACCCAGCTACTCAGGAGGGTGAGGCAGGAGGATCATTTGAACATGGGAGGTGAAAGCTGCAGTGAGCCGAGATAGTACCACTGCACTCCAGCCTGGGTGACAGAGCAAGACTCTGCCTCAAAAAATTTTTTAAAAAAGGAATTCAACATATACACTTTGTGAGGACATAAAATTTCAGTCTATAACAAAGAGTTAATAAAGTGTGGTAACCACAGGGAAAGATAGGTATAAAAAATATTTCAAAGACAGAAGCAAAAGGATGTAACAATGGATTGAATTATGGGCTAAAATAAGGGTGAGATCCAAAATGACAGCAAGATAATAGTGTTATCAATACCTAAGTGAAGAAATCAAGAGAGCTAGCTCAGTTTTAAACAGTGTAACTATGAGCTGTCAATGAGCTGAAAGATGTCCAACAGACTATTTGAAATATCATGACCAACGTTTCAGGGATAGGGTGAGAAAAAAGAGATATACCTGGTAGCCATCTGTCTCAAAGTAAGAGGTGAAATTTGTAAAAGTTAATAAAATCACCAGATGAGTATAAAGAGGCTGAAGCCCAAAAGTTGAACCTCTCAGAAGCCCAAGGGAATGTGTATACTCAGAAGTCAAAAAGTCAAAACAAACCCTAAGCTGACACTGTCGTTAGAATTAGGAAACAAGAACATTAAAAATTGTAACTGTAGTCCATATATTCCAAAGGTAGAATTATGGAAGGTATTTTTAACAATCCAAATTAAATTTCTTGAGATGAAATATATTAATAAAATGTGTGAGATGAAAATTATACCAGAAGATTAATAGATACCACGAAGATTAGTAACCTTGAAGATACAGCAAAAGAAACTATCCAAAACACAGAGAAAAAAATAATTTAAAAAATGAAGAGAGCATCAATAAGCTGTGTAATAGTTTCAACCACCCAAACACATATGTAACTACAGTGCTCAAATGAGAAAAGTGGGGCAGAAAATATACGTGAAGAACTAATGCCCAAAAATGTTCCAAATTTGATGAAAACTACAAACCCCATGCATCCAGGGAACTGAATGAACCCCAGTACAAGAAACATGAAGAAAACTATATCAAGACACATCACAATCAAATGCACAAGAGCAGCCAGAAAAAAAAGCACACACTATGTAGAAAGGGAAAAAGATAAGGATAATGGCAGATTTCTCACTGGAAACAATACAAATGAGAAGACAGTGGTGTTAACATTTTTTAAATACTGAAAAAAAACTGTCAAGCTAGAAATCTATACCTAGGAAAAATATACTAATATTTGTATATTCCAGAAGTATGGATAAATTTCAGGGGTATGGTTATGGTTATGTTCACGATCTTTTTTTTTTTTGACAGGGTCTCACTCTGTCAACCAGACTAAAGTGCAGTGGTGTGATCAAAGCTCAACGCAGCCTCAACTTTCCAAGCTCAGATGATTCTCCCACTTCAGCCTCCCATGTAAGCTGGGACTACAGGTACATGCCACCACATCCAGCTAATTTTTGTTATTTTTTTGTAGAGATGGGGTTTCACCATGTTGGCCAGACTGGTCACAAACTCCTGAGCTCAAGCAATCAGCTAGCCTCAGCCTCCTAAAGTTCTAGGAGTGTAGGCATGAGCCACCGCACCCAGCCACACTATCTTGACTGTGATGATGGCTTCATTGGCTTATATACATCAAAACTTACCAAATTGTACACCTTACGAACAATTTATCATATGTCACTACATTGCTAATAAAGCTGTTTTTAAAGTCAATATTGTATTTATAGAAACAAAACACAGCTCTCAATTAAAAAATACTAAAGTGATAGATCAAATGTAAAGTGTGAAGTCTGAATGGATCCTGACTTGAAAGAAAAAAAAAAGCTAAGACATTCTTAAGAAAATAATGAAATTTTGAATATAAATTGTACATTAGATGTTACTATGGAATCATTGCTAACTGTCTTAGGTAGGATAATGGTAGTTTGGTTACACAGGAAAATGTCCTCATTCTTAGATTCATGATGAAGCATTAGGGTTAAAGGGTGATGTCAGCAATTTACTTTCATATGATTCAAGTGGAATAGGTGTATATATATATGGAAGGAAAAAAGTCAACGTGGCAAAATTAACAACTGTTATTTCTAAGGAAAGTATATGGATGTCAGTTATATTATTCTTTCAATACTTTCTGCTTCATATTTTTTATACTAAAACAAGGGGAAAAAGTTTAGCGTTTTTAAGATAGGGAAGAAATATCGTAAGCAGATAAAATACAAATAACTAAGAAAAATACTTTTAACACATGACAAAAATAGGGCTACTTTGCTTTATATGTAAGATAGCTTTAAAATGTAGAAGAAAAATATGAATATGTGATTTTTTTAAAGTAGGCAAAATTCACAAAATACTGGAAAATATGTAAATTACCCCCCGAAAAAACTCTAAAAATATATCCAACTTGTCCTAATTAGAGAAATGCAAAACAAAATGATGTGATACCATTTTTTATCTGTTAGATAAGTTTTATTTGTTTCTTTGATAAAAACTGCTCTTGGTAAGAAATAACTGATGAAAACATATGCTCTCATATATTGTCAAACTGTATATTAGGTCAACCTTTTAGGATGGTAATTTGGCAAAAAAAATCTACATTTGAATTTTTTTTAAATTTAAATTTAGAACATGCATACTCTTTGACCCAGTAATTCCATTAGCAATTCCATTTCTAGGAATATATACTACACGAGGGGCCAGCCAACTTTTTCTTAAAGAGTTAGGCAGTAAATTATTTTTAGCTTTGCAAGCCATAAGGCTTCTGTAACAACTATTCCATTCATCTACTCTAGTTTGAAAGCAGCCACAAACAACACATAAACAAATGGATATAGCTGTGTTCCAATATAATTTTATTTACAAAAAGGGTGCCCAACTATGGGCCATAGCAATCCCTACCATGTATTAAATTCTGAACAACACAAAGATATAGATTTTTATAGCACTGTCTGTGACAGTCAAAAACTACAAATAACTATATATTAATAAGGCACTTTGTTTATAACTAATTATATATATTAATAAGGCACTCAATTCACAACTAAATATACCTTGTAGGGCACTTGATAATTCATAGTAAATCAACATAATGAAATGTGCAAATGTTTTAAAAAATGATATATCTAAAATTATAGGAAAAAATCTCCAGGATAAGTCATTAAGTGGGAAAAAAAAAAAACACACAAAATGCTGAACATTATAGGATACAGTATAAGAGGAGACAAAATAATACATATGCATTAATTTTTCTGATTTTCTGTATGGCTACATAAACACTAGTTACATCTGAAGAGTTGGACTACTGGGTCTGAGTTGAAGAAAATATTCTTTTTATTTTATAATCTTTCCCATTTTTTACCATGAGCATGTAACTTTTGTAACTACTTTTATAATAAAATGAAATAAATGAAGTGGCACACAGTGAAATTTAACATGTTATGTGAATCAATAACCAGCTAGGTGAGTTTCATCAAATGGGGATAAAAGCCAGTTCTGATGCAATTACAAAGTAATGATGCTGATAAAGTGGATTGTGTAAAGGTGAACGGTGTTGCAGCAATCATTACATATTGCAGGTTGACTCTCCAATATTTTCCCTTAGATTCGAGGTCAAGTTCAAACTGCCTAAACTAATACACGGTAATGGCATCCTTCTGCCAAATGACTGGTTCAGGAGCTGCCAGCCCTAAGTTGAAGTTGTAGAAATGCTGTGGAAAATCTGAAAATGTAATGGGGAATGAACAAGAGATTAATGAAAGCATTGTATCTAATCAGCAAACTTCTGTGACTCTCAGTATCACTAAGGTAAGCAACAGCTGGGGAAAGGCACAAACAGACCACAACAATGGATTTATCCAGAAATACAGCAAGAGGCTGAGAAAAATAGTATTAGGCATCAGCAAAATTCCTAATTATAAATAACTTTGAGATTGGGTACAGACAAACCTAGAGAGAGACCTAAAGAAATGAGGAAACAAGAAAGCATGTCTATGTACTTGAAAGAAAAGGGAGGGAGTCAAAGGACCAGGTGTAATGATGAGTATTAAGTACAACATGTTTGTTAGAACAAGAATCACAGAGGGGGTTAAATCAACCAGAAAACTAGATCTGCTGGTGAAATCTCAGCAAGAGAATCATTCCTACTAATAAGATCCTCGAAAAGCTGGAGTGCTGATGATGTTTGTTACTGAAGCTGAAGAAGTCAAGAACAATGAGGCCATGTTGGATGGGCCAACATCAACGTGAAAGAAGATAAAGTTTTCAAAGAAGGGCTCAGCTCTCTTTATTTCATCTTTGCATACGGCAAAGTTAAAGAAAGGACAATATAATTAGATGACTGGATGTCAAAAGAGATTATTTATTGATGGTAATAATGTTTAAATTTTTCTCTGAGTTGAGAAGGCCTTGGTTCCTATCCAGATAAGGCCACTTCTTAGACCTATACTACTGAAGTAACAAGTTACTTCTTAGACCTATACGATTGAAGTTAACAAGTTAAGTAACTTGTTCTCTAGACATTGTTTTATCAAGGAAAGTACCTACCTCAGAAGGTTACTGTATAGATTACTTGAGATAATGCATGTAAAACATTAAACAGTGCCTGGCACATGATAGACAGTAAGTCTTACTTTTACCAAAAGTGGTCAAGAAGTAGCACTACAGGTCAAGTCCTATGCCAACTGCCCCTTTTTGCCTAGTGGGTTAGAACTAAGAGCCAAAGAGATAGAAAGGTATAGATGCCTGTAGGAGATGCCCTGTATCTGGAGAAAGCTTTTTGTTAAGGTGAAACACCAGAAAAAGTGCTTGGCAAATATACAAGAATTCGCACCCAAAGGGGCAGAAATCATGAGTATAATGGAATAATTACTGCCCTAAAAATTTTCAAACCTAAATAATGCATCTCTCTTAAATAACTTCTGTCAGTAATGTGTGGAAAAAGTAGAGTTAAAACATAAATAAAACCAAGCTGGGAGGAAACCAATCAACAAAATACAAAGGTGATACTAGCTGACTGGTTAAGAAACTAGCATTAGTGTCCATTACTGAGGACCAACGGAAAAAGAACTAGCTAGAAACTTGGCAAAGTTTGTTTCTCAATTTACAGATGCAAATTAACTGATTTTGACCTTTCTCCATAGTTATCCCTGTTAACTTGATAATCTGAAGTGCTACCAAAAGTCAAGTTTCACTAAGTGTCAAAATGCAAAAATTGGTAACAAGTTAATTATTTTACATTTCGGAAGCTTCTTTTCTATTCACATTTCTGAAGCTTCTTTTCTATTCACAGTAATGCATTTTCATTGTAGAAAACTAGAATTTATGAAAAAGTATAGTCATAAGGAGAAACATTAATCTTCAAAAATAAAAACATTATTTTGAATGGACTTTGTCTTTTGACTGCATTTTTCATAAAGTTATATTTTCTATACAGCGTATGTCCATTTTATCACATAATACTACATCATCAGCTCTCTATCTGCTTTACTATTGAGTTAGTAAACTAAGGATGATGACTTTCTCTATAAAGGCCTTTATGGTTTCAGTCAACTTATTTTAGTAATAAATACATTCCTTAATTTCACAAGTTTAAGGTCAAGTTTTAGTCCCAGGACCATGATCAGCTTTTAGGAACTTCATGTGCAGCCCTAAAAGCTAATGTAAAGGGGAAAACCGCCATTATATATTTGCTTTATCCACTGAGTTATGCTACTTTGAAAGTAAATTTCATATATACGAAAAGGACCAATAATATTGTATTCCTGTTTCTATGCATCATGATAATTTTTCCATCCTACCTTTGGTCAGCGGGTCACTTCAAGATGATATGATGTGGTTTATTTTTCCATGTACAAGTTGGAGAGTCACAACGTGACATTTTGTAGAGGGCCTACATCCTGTACATTTTTTTCTCTGTACAAATAAATCTGAAACTAAACTTAATTACCTTGTAAAATAACATACAAAATTTAATTTTATCAAACAGGTGATGAAATACTAATATATGTACAATTTAATATTTCTAATTCTTCTATATCCTTTTCAATACTTAAATATTTTAAAATTAGGCTTAGGCACAGTGGCTCATGCCTGTAATCTCAGTATTTTGGAAGGCTGAGGCAGGAGGATCAGCTGATCCCAGGAGTTCGAGACCAGCCTGGGCAACATGGTGAGACCCCATCTCCACAAAAAGTAAAAATAAAAAAATTACGGTGTGGTGGTGTGCACCTGTGGTTCCAGCTACCTAGGAGGCTGAGGCGGGAGGGCTGCTTGAGTCCAAGAGACTGAGGCTGCAATGAGCCATGACTGCACCACTGCACTTCAGTCTGAGCAAGAGAGAGACACCCCATCATAAATAAATAAATAAATAAATAAATAAATCATAAATACATAAATCAGCCTGGGTAAGAGAGAGAGAACCCATCATAAATAAATAAACAAATAAATAAATAAGATGTTGCAGGCTGGGCACAGTGACTAATGTCTGTAAAACCAACACTTTGGGAGGTCAAGGCAAGAGGATGGCTTCAGGCCAGTAGTTCTAGACCAGCATAGTAGGCAGCTAGGCTTATCTCAAAAAAACATTTTTTTGATTAGCTAGGTATAGTGGTGCACCCCTGCAGTCCTAACTACTTGGGAAGCTGAGGCAGAAGATCACTTGAGTACAGGAGTTCAAGGTGAGCTAAGAAGGTACCACTGTACCCCTGCCTGGTCGACACAAGGAGACCTGTCTCTAAAACATAAGAAATAAAAAAGATGTGCTACTAACCGGCAACTTTTAGGTTTCATTTTTTGTAAACAGTAAATAAATTATATAGATCCTTATATTATCATCTGTATGACATAAACATCTTAAATATACTACAAATATCCTACAGAATTCAGAATATCACATAATGTTACTATTTGAACATGGTTCTTTTTCTTAATGACATTTGACTTCAAACTTGCAGGTAGATTTTTTTCTACTTTTTAAGAGTCTAATGTCAAAAAAGTTAACATTTTTGCCGTAAACTAAGATAAACAGAAATTTAAATATTTAAAACAATTCCAGACAAAAACAATTGCTGAAGAGATTTAGCCACTGCATTACAAAAGAACTATTTAAAATTTATCAGAAATCTATATTCTTAGAATATCTTTGGGCCAAAGAGCCAAAAGTACAAGACCATATGCCAGAGTAGTCTAATCAGCACTCTGAGGTAGACCATCCCAGTTTACAGAGGCAAGTATTACAGTCTTAGGCCTCAGCCTCTTCCACCATGAATTGGTAAGAACTTTCATAACTCTAAAAGGTACATCAAGGGCTGATTAAAATACCATTAGAACACCTTGTAAAACCCTTAAACAGCAAATAAGTCTTCCTTGGCTAATGAGAACTGAAATAATTAATGTGAAAACTGGTGCTTCTTTGGAAAAGTGTCTAATTTTCTTGTTAAGGTTATCTCCAAAGTGGGAAGCACTTTTGTAGCTCAATATATGAAGCTCAAATAGTGGTTACATTCAAGTTTGGCAGATTCTGTGAGTTTTTATCTTGTTACTGTGGTTCTGTACCAGACACCTGTTATCTTGCATCTCACAGAGCCTCTGTCCTTCTCCAACCAGAAAGGGAATTCAGAGTTTTCACTGAGGGGCAGGATGCAAAGCTGTGAAGAATTGTAAGAGAAAGTTCTTACAATTCCGGGACAGGCACGATGGCTCATGTCTATAATCCCAACACTTTGGAAGGATCACCTGAGCCCAGGAGTTCAAGACCAGCCTGTGCAACAACGGGGAAACCCTGTCCCTACTGAAAATAAAAAAATTGGACGGGTGTGATGGCACATCCCTGTAATCCCAGCTACTCAGGAGGCTGAGGTGGGAGGATCACCTGAGCCCAGGAGGTTGAGCCTGTAGGGAGCAGTGTGACTGGGCCACTGCACTCCAAGCTGGGCAACAGAGTGAGACCCTGTCTCTAAATAAAAGGCAAGGCAGGGCGGGGCGGGAGGGGGGGCTCAAATCCTAACCTGCTATGTTTTTTTAAGCAAAGATTAGAAAAAATTAATGCCAAGGCTTTTTTATTAATCCTCAGTATAGTCTTACTAAACGGTGGTGCACTGTTGCAACTCTCAAACTTTCACAGAAGACAACGGCAGTGTCCCCACAAATCAACCAATTTTTCAATTAAAGAGAAGTCCTGATGTGATAGAAAGTGTAGGAATTAGGAAGAAATGAGAGCTACTTTCTAGATCTTGCTGGGGATATCCCGATTCACTTATCCAAGGGGCCTCATGTTCCTCGTGCAGGATATGAAAGACTGTATTAGATCTCCGTGGATCTTCATCCTGGCTCTAAAAACTGCCTCTTCCTAAACGCATGGTTACCTTCCACAATTTACAATGGTATGAAAGGAGGAAGGCAGGATCATTCTGCCCATAATCGTGAGGACGCTGCAAGTGTACTGGTTCATAATTTGACAGAAACAACATTTTTTAGGTAGCACAGTTTCAGTAGCGGGGGAAAGCCCGTCTTGCTGGTCAAGGGTGACTCAAACTTTGCTGAACGACTTACTGCCTGGCTTGTACAGACCGCCTGTGTAATAAGGCCATCCCCCCGGACTCATGTGGTTAAACATCAATCAGGCCCTGCTGCCCGTGACTGTGTCCACACAAGATGCACCCTCAGGGCGCGGAAAGGCCAGGGGTGACTGTGGGTGAGTGCGGGGTTGCCCCTGGATTTGGGCCCTCCAAACGTCCTCGAAGTCCTAACTCCAAAGCAGCATGCTGGGATTCCAAATACTCCCCACTTCACCCCAAGCTCTTTCCCACCTCTTCCTAAATCCCGATAAGGACGCTGAATTCGTTCATCTGGAGCCAGGGAGAAAGGGAGGGAAGGCAGAGGGGGATACTCGCGGAGTGAGTGGCGGCAGCAGAAGAGGACAGGCCTTTAGGACCAGCCAAAATTTTGGTTTTTAAGCCCCAGCCCAACCGCAGCGTCTCCCGTGTAAACACCTCTTCGGCCGTCTGGACAGAAGAAGCGAGCGGCAGAAAGCAGGACAAGGGGGAGAAGGTGCGAGGTCCTTACCCGCTGCAAGGCTGCCGGCTGCCGGCCGCAGCCGCCGGCTCCAGTACCGGAGACCGGAGGCGGCTCCAAGGAGCCGTAAGGAGGCTGCCATGCTGCCCCCACCCCTCCTCCCCGCGGTAACCTCCGCCGCCTCCCGTAGGGCCCACAGACTGCGAGCGTGTGCAGCTGCACTGGCGGGCTCCCCCACGGAAAGTGGCGCTCGCGCACGCGCTCTCACCACTCGGGGGCGGGCGCCCACGCGCAAGGAAAGCAGCCCAGCTCCGAGAGGAGCGGCCTGACGCGGTAGGGACCGTCAATCCCCTTACGGACAGGGAAACAGACCAATCAGAATTCCAAGGTCCGCGGCTGTGCGAAGCACCAATAAGAGGCCTTTTTGAACAGTGACGTCAGGCTCCCTGGCTCCTCCCCCAAGCTCGTGCCTCGTTTACAGCTTGCGGGCGGGAGTCTCCTTGTTTATCAAAGCGGAGGGCGTGTGGGAGGTGGTGGCTGCAGCTGGCTCCCGCCTCCTCAGAAAAACTGTCCCCAGCACCGCGCAACAGAGGGCTGTATCGCGTGTTTCCTCCTTGCTCTAAAGGACAAAACTGACTCACAGCAGCTTGAAAAATACTCAGAAAGCTACCGTGTGTGATAATAACTATTTTTTAAATATACTTCTAAGTTCTGGGGTACTCGTGCAGATGGGATACATGTGCAGAACGTGCAGGTTTGTTACATAGGTATACACGTGCCATGGTGGTTTCACTTGATACTTTTTAACCCAACAGTTTCTCAATAAATTGGAAAAATAGTACAAAAAGAAGTTGGTAACGTTATCTTTGAAGGGAAGAATTACTAGAAACTTCCACTTTCTATTCCGAGGCACATTTCTCTAATCTTTGAAAATTCTACAGCCTAAATCCATTTTGTAAGCAAAACGAAAGATACAATCCAGAAAGTAGTAGTATAGGTATGTGCATTAGAAAGACCTTTTTTTGTGTGTGTGGAAACGGAGTCTCGCTCTGTCACCCAGGCTGGAGTGCAGTGGCACGATCTCAGGTCATTGCAATCTCGGCCTCCCGGGTTTAAGTGATTCTCCAGCCTCAGCCTCCGGAGTAGATGGGACTACAGGCCCGTGGCATCATATCTAGCTAATTTTGGGGGCCCTTTTAGTAAAGGCGGGGTGTCGCCATCTTGCCCAGGCTGGTCTCAAACTCCTGGCCTCAACTGATCCGCCTGCCACAGACTCCCAAAGTGCTGGGGATTACAGGCCTGAGCCACTGAGCCTTGCAGAGAGACAGACATTCATTCATTCTTCTGTCAGTGCTTGGTGTACATATTCGAGTCTGTAAACCCCTTGAAGGTAATTGCAGTGCTTCTCATCTCCACTGACTCCACCAAAGGGTTGGAAGCCATGACCACACCTAATTAAGACTATAGCCTTTGGAGAAAGGCAACCCAGCAGGAAAGAGAGTGTGTGTGGAGTAGCTAGGGAAACAGGAACCCCAATCTAAGTAGCACACTGAACAAATTCGACTTTGACCTTCTTTCTTTTTCCATTCTACCTAGTCACCCATGGCGTTGAAAACCACTAAAGGGAAAGCAAAGGAATTGGATCATTTCCATCTGGGCTTTTTCATGTTTCTGGGCATTCTGACAATGTTTCCAAAAACGTGTACAGAGTGCAAGGTCCCTATCTGTAACTGAGAGGAAAATAATTCCCTTCTTTGGCCATCTCTCCACCCCAACCTTCTACCCAACACTAAATGAAAAAACGGAAGGAAAGGGAGGAAGGGAGGGAGGAAAGGAGGAAAAACTCATTTCAGCAATTGGACCGTCTCCTAGATTTGGGTCCCCACCCCTACTAGGGGTTAATCAGTTTCTTGAGCATTTCCCACCTGTGCCTGTCTTCTTGGTTTTGTCAGGTTTTAGCTGGAGTAGATCTCCAGCAACCAATAAATGTGGTCCTACAGATTTCTTTCTTTTGGTTTTTTTTTTTCTTCCCCCAGCCCTATAGGTTTCTATAATTAGCTTCTGAAGTGCATTTGGCCTTTGAACTATGTCAACCTATATAGCAGAGCTATTTACAACACTAGACACCACATCAATTGTTCTCCCCAGTTTTTATCCTCGTCTTCTTGAGATTTTATATCCAATCAGATTGCCAGATCGCTTCTGTCATTTTTATTGTAAGCTACTGTTTTTGTTTCTTAGGTTATTTATAGGTCTCTTTTCTTGACAATGAGCATTAATGAAAGGCTGCCTCCTGTGAACAACGTTCTCCTAGGACTAGAAGTAGAGAAAAGGGGAAGGAGCTCAAAAAGAGCAGGCAGAGCTAAAGCTGGGCATGAGGTCTTTCAATTTCTTTTTAACTGATGGTGGTGGCTTTGAAAACAATGGTATTGAAAGTTTGGCTCTTCTTGCTCAACTATAACCACAGGATAAGTCACAATTTCTCCATATTCCTACAATTTGTAGAATAACGTCTCCTCCAAGAAGCGGTATATTAATTCATACATTAAGGAATTTTCATATGTTTCTATGATTTTTAAAAGGCATTATGATTTTTAAAGTAATTCTTACTGTTTGGAGGTGCTTGCAGATAGATATTATTGTACTGGCAAATGCAGTTACTGCCTGTAGCTGGTAAGCTTTCTTCATTTGATTGCCCTCCTGATGCCCTTGTTTGAAAGGCGCTGCAACTCCTCCCTGAGTCTTTGCCACGCATTTTTGTTTGAAATTGTTTCAGTGCCTTATAGTGGCCCCTGACTTCTGCTTCCAGGAAGATGGAGTAGATACATTTCTACCTATTCTTCTAAGTACAACTAAAAACTCTACATTACATATAAGATAAACATAGGAAGATGTTGAAAGGTGAAGAGAAGTCACACTGGCTAGGGTCCAGAGAGGAACATGGTGGGAAGTTCCTTGAGTTTTCATGTAGCCTTATATATCCCAAACTGGGTGATGGAGAAGCCAAAAACCAGAAACCCCAAAAATCCCAAGAGGCATAGATAGACAAAAAGTGCCCTAATAAAAGGCTGCTCTTTCTAGCCAAATGATAAAAAAGCAGCAGCCTATCAAGAAATAAAACATTTAGAAGATAATCACTCTACTGTTGATAAACAATACATACACACACACACACACACACACACACACACACACACACACACACACACACACACTGACCCTACCCCATAAAGCAAAGGCTGAGTAGGGAGCCTAAGACTTCCACACTCTCCAGGTTGTGATGAGACACCCCAACATCCTAGCACCCCAATCACTCTACTCCTCAACCCCTCTAAGGTAATGTCAGAGAAAACCAAAGAGAGGGGTGGGACTTTCATCTTCAACTGGGCAAGAATAAGTACTCCTCCATGCATATCCTTCTCTACCATCAGTGGCACTGGAAACTGCAAGGCGAGCCTGAACTTCCATTCGTACCTTACAATGATGAGGTACCCCCCCCTTTCCCTGCTTAGATGGTGTAATTAAAGGCATATTGGAGAGTCAGAGAGTTCATCACTGCCTAGTGATAAAGACGTCACCCCTTCCCCTCTATGCTGTCAGTGGAGGCTACATGGGGCAGTAAGGAGGCATTCCAAGCCCTTTCAGCTAGGGAAGTATCAGTGGAAAACTAGTGGGGTGCTGAAACTCCCACCATTGCCCAGCAATAACAAGGAACCACCCTTGGTGTCAACAGATGTGGAACAGGGAACCTAGACTTCTACCACCACTTGCCATTTTAGAAGTTAATGCCCACTGCCAGAGCAGTGTCAAGAAATGCTAGTTAAAAACATTTAAATATTATCCAAAATATCATAATACCCAAATGTCCAGATTTCAATCAAAAATCACTCATGATACCAGATTTCAATTAAAAAGTCACTCATGATATCAAAACCCAGGGAGATCTCAAGCTGAATAAAAAAGGCAATAGACGCCAATGCTGAGATGACAAGTTAAAACTGTCTAACAAAGATTTGAAAGCATCCATCAGAAAATATTTCAAGAAGCAACTAAAACATGTTTGAGGCCATGCATAGTGGCTCATGCCTGTAATCTCAGCACTTTGGGAGGTCGAGGCTGGCAGATCACTTGTGGTCAGGAGTTCAAGACCAGCCTGGCTAACATGGTGAAACCCCATCTCTTCCCCAAAAAAATACAGAAATTAGCTGGGTGTGGTGGTGGTCACCTACAATCCCAGCTATTCAGGAGGCTGAGGCAGAATGTCTTGAACCCGGGAGGCAGAGGTTGCAGTGAGCCAAGATAGCGCCATTGCACTCCAGTCTGGGCAACAGGAGTGAAACTTCGTCTCCCAAAAAAAAAAAAAAAAAAAAAAAAATTATCTAATATTCCTGTCATCAGAATCTGGGAAGAAGAGGAAAAAGAGTTTCCCATCAAGGCCAACACTATCTAATCATTTTTACACCTATTCCTAAGATATCATTCTTTCTGTACTCACCCTCCTGATAATGCAGTACTGTCTCCCTTGCCCAGAGCACTCTGAGTTCCTCAGGTTCTCTGTTTTTCTTCTTCCTTCCTTTTTTCTTTTCCAAATGTTATAATATCACTTCTACACGCCCCACTTTTTAAGACTCAACTCAAAATGAGTTTTCTCAAGAAATCTTTTTCTGAATAATATATAAGCAGTCATAATAATCCAGTTTGATTAAGAAACTATATCTAAAGTCACTTTCAAAACCTATCAGCAGCAGGTTTGGTTGGATAAAGCAAAGTTCAAATGATAGTAATTTGGTTTTTCCTCTCATAAAAGCAGTGTGGATGCAGGCAGAACCGGGGCCAGTTTGACAGCTCTGAGTTGTCAAAAATCCAGGTTCTCATTTTCTTTTACATCTAAAATGATTTTCTAGCCTCTTAATTACTTCATGATCACAAATAGCTGCTGTGGTCCAGTCATCTTGTCTGAGTTTCCAGGCAAGAGAAAAGAAAAGGAGGGAAAAGTAAAAGAAAGGGGTGTGTCAGCAGACTGTTCTCATTTTCAGAGGCCTTCATATAAGTCCTAACCTACAATTGTCCCTCCCACTGGCCAGAACTTAGTCACTTAGCCACAAGAATTTGAATAGGCATGACAAGTCTTTGTTCTAGGCAGTTTCAAAAATGTTTTGGAGCACAAAACACTGGTAAGATAATTGAATTGTGTCCTAAGATGAGAGCAAATCTAAGTACATATTATTGCATTTCTTTAAATGGATTAGAGTTGAAGACATGAGTATGAACTCATGCTTAACTTAATATAGATACAGATGGTTACATATAGAAATATTTATCAATGTGTATATAGACACAAGATAGTATACACATGTCTCTGCTCTGTCATCTGAGGGGGCCTAGAAGCAGTTATACTCTAATAGCAACAGTTGTGTGTTTTCCAGTTCCATATATCTACCTTTGACTGTGGTGGTCAACCACTATCTTGTAATTGGATTACAAGATTGAATTTACAGGAGCCTTGTAAATATAGATAACAAACGGTTATTGAATAAATTTAATTACCATGCAGTAAATATCTGTTGATTCTGCCAATTATTATTATCATACAACCTAATATTCATAGTTATTTTACTTACTATGTAGTCCTCAACATGCTAATTCAATATGAACATTTAATCAAATGAATTAACTATATCTTTTTGTTTCTGTTTCATAAAACATATCTAAACATGTTAATGTTCATAAATACTATTGAGAAATGCACTACATACTTTCTTTTTCTTTCTTTTCTTTTTTTCTGAGATGGAGTTTCACTTTTTTTTTTTTAATGCAATTTTTTTTTTT
>PVKP010022480.1:0-37616 GCA_004027715.1 Plecturocebus donacophilus | reverse complement strand
CATCTCAAAAAAAAAAAAAAAAAAGAATCACCAAAATCATGTAATACATTTAAAGTAGACTTGAAATTAAGACTCACAGCTTAAACATTTTACCTATATATTAGTATCTTTAACCTAAACTTCTTTTCTTTTTTTTTAAAAGATGGGGTTTCACCATGATGGCCAGGCTGGTCTTGAACTGGTGACCTCAGGTGATCCACCCACCTCAGCCTCCCAAAGTGCTAGGATTACAGGCGTGAGCCACTGCGCCCAGCCTAACCTAAACTTCCAACATCAAAACTGTAAGACATGTTTCCAGAAACTTTTTCTCAAAACAAAAAAATATACTTCCAAGTTAAAGTTTTCACACTGTTTTTGTCAAATGTAAATTTGCTGTTAATGGAATTAGAAAGTTACCTATGAGCCATTTCTAAATACTATCAATTTCTAAACCTGTAGAGCTTTTTTTCCATTTTGCTCTTAATTTTTATAGTATTATAGTTACATATATTTTTGTAAACAAAATATATCTTGTCAACGTTTTAAAGAAATTGTTCTGAATGTTACTTTCCTTAAGGGTTAGAATGTTCTATGATGACTATTATGCACATGAAATTAGAAATACAGTGATATAAAAGTTAAACAGCAGTTTTAAAAAATTATATTGGCTGGGAGCAGTGGCTCACGCCTGTAATCCTAGCACTCTGGGAGGCCGAGGCAGGCAGATCACCTGAGGTCAGGAGTTCAAGACCAGCCTGGCCAACATGGTGAAACCCCGTCTCTACTAAAAACACAAAAATTAGCTGGGCGTGGTGGTGGATGCCTGTAATCCCAGCTACTAGGAGGCTGAGGCAGGAGAAGTGCTTGAAACCGGAAGGCAGAGGGTGCAGGGAGCTGAGATCACACCACTGCACTCCAGTCTGGGCAATGAGAGCAAAACTCCGTCTCAAAAAAAAAAAAAAAAATTATATTACATCCTTATAACATGAAATGAAAACAAATCTGAGCATATGCCGGTGTAATCAGATCTGTGTGATCTTTATTAAAATGTAAATTACCAGATAATCTCTAACAAAACAACCCACAGTATTTTAAATTGCAAAGAAATGTTTCCTACCTTGCCTGCTTCTCTTTCTAGGTCGACATACTCTCGGCTAGGTGTTTGTCGCTGTTCTCCCTGCCAGCTGGCCGGAAAAAACTGGAGAGACAGATTGGTTCCTGTGGCCACAAAAGCCTTTTAGAAAAATCAATACAAACAGGATCAGGAGCAGGACATCACATAAATTATGCAAGCAGTCATTTATTTTTACATCAGTTTATGTCTTAAGCCAGGCAGCACAGAGAATACTTAAAAGTAAAAAAACATGCACTCATCATTTTTCTTAAGTATTAAGTTACAAACATCTGATTCCATTTTGAGGACATTTGCCATTGGCTGCTTAAATATAAAATCAGACATGGAATCAATACTTTCTTTCATGTCATTTTTTGCTGATGTTAGGATCTCACACTGCTAATGTCTAACCAGAAGCCACCATCCTTGCATTTAAAAACATATTTTTAAATGTAAAAATCACAGAAAATCTAAAGATTCTGAATTTTAAAAAACATAATTTAAAGTTGTATAAATAAGACATTTTAATTTTCCTTGATTTCCCTTGCTGAAAGAAACACTGCATGGCAGGCAGTACCTAAAAAATGCACTTGGGATTGTCTCTCTTCTGACAAACCATACGTCGGCATGGGATGTGACAGTACTTCTCTCTAAAATCCTATATGATTTTTAAAAATATGCCTTTTCTAATATCTGACTTTAGGAGAACCTGATCTGACTACAACAAAAAGCAGAGTATTCATCTAATATTTATAAAAGATTTGGATGGTAGAGCTAAACAGATGGAACAATCTAAAACCACTTCAATAAAGTGTCATTTTATGTAGCCCTTGAGCAAGTTACCTGCATATTTCCCTCATGTAAAAAACAAAGACATTACCCCTTTCCCAAAGGAAATTAAGAAAGAAAAATAAAGTAAAAGTATTTTTGAAAAAAAAAAAAAAATTTCATCATCTAAATGTAAACTCTTCTTTGCTGAAACCAGAGGAAGTTTTTTGTTTGGTTTATTCTACTAATTAAGTTCTGAAGCATAATTTGTTTCCAAGCATAGAGATGTCATCTTAAATCAAGGGGTTCACATTTGGGGCAATTTGCTTAAAGCCATCAATCAATTTAGCTATCCAATAGTTCCCCAGATGGTGAACAGCTTAGATCTTAAAAGGTAAAAATTATACTTCCTATTTCTATTACTGGCACTGTAGGTACACACTTGTCAACCTAAACGCTAAATCTCTAAACCTCTTTGATGGCATTTCCCTAATCCACTGGGGTACCATTTTCATGTGGCAAATGTTTCATACGCATAGAAATTGAACTAACATCAATATCACAACATCATTTTAAAAAATCTTTCAGGCTGGGGGCGGTGTAATCCCAGCACTTTCGGAGGTCAAAGTGGGTGGATCACCTGAGGTCAGAACCAGGAGTTCAAAACCAGCCTGGCCAACACAGTGAAATCCCATCTTTACTAAAAATACAAAAAATTAGCCAGGCATGGTGGTAGACACCTGTAAACCCAGCTACTCGGGAGGCTGAGGCAGGACAATCACTTGAACCCCGGAGGTGGAGGTTGCAGTGAGCCGAGATCACGCCACTGCACTCCAGCCTAGGCAACAGGGCAAGACTCCATCTCAAAGAAAAAACAACAACAAAATTTCCCATGCATTATGCGCATAAATCTTAACAAAACCCCCGACCAACACTAGTTCAAAAACAAAAGCAGCGGCCGGGCACAGTGGCGCACGCCTGTAATCCCAGCACTTTGGGAAGCTGAGGCAGGTGGATCACCAGGTCAAGAGATGGAGACCATCCCGCCCAACATGGTGAAACCCTGTCTCTATTAAAAATACAAAAAATAGCTGGGTGTGGTGGTGTACGCTTGTAGTCCTAGCTACTCAGGAGGCTGAGGCACAAGAATCACTTGAACCAGGGAGGCGGAGGTTGCAGTGAGCTGAGATTGAGCCACTGCACTCCAGCCTGGTGACAGAGAGACTCTGTCTTTAAAAAAAAGCAGTTTCTGTGACGGAAACTGGCCAGGCTATATGACCTGAAGCATACCTCAGTTTCCTCACAAATTGATTGTTTGTAAAGTATTTAGAACACTACCAAGTAAATGCTATAAAAGTGTTTGCCGAATATGAGAAATAACTTTAAGCTCAATAAGAAAGCCAACTTTTTCAGCCTCAGATAATGAAATTCTCAGAGCAGAGTGGTGGCAGAAAAGAGACTCGGTCCATGAATGAATGCCTTGTGTCAAAATCCCTGTGGCATGTTTCTTTAGTATTCACCTAGCAGCAAATCCTTCCACCTCCAGTGTACCCCAAATCAGCTCTGTGTTAAGACACTGCAGATTGTATTACCTCATCTCCTGTCCTGGTGCCAACTTCAGAAGAGATTTCCTGCTTCATCACTATATGCCCATTATCTCATAAAGATCCCTCTCTGAGACAGAAGTGGTAAACATAGATCATTCTAGCATAACATTTTCCAAACTTACCTGACCATAGAACTCATTTAGTGAAATACCTACATATACATAAGAGTTGGAAAAAGTCTATTCCAAAATATTAATATGGTGTCAACGTTGTAATAAGAAAACAAAGAAAAAAAATGAAAACATTAAAATGCTACACTGATATGACGCCTATATGTAAGATTTCCAGATTGTCCTATGTTTTATAGGTTTCATAAATTATAAAATAGCACACCTTGTGCCAATCCAACATACTTCTTACCATTCAATCTTTAGAAGTAGAAATATATGTTTTACTCTCTTCAACATAGAGCAACCATACCTCTCATAAATATTTTTCTTTAATTGATGATTAGTGTTGAAGACATCTCCTATATTCTTACTACATAAGAATTGATAAGAATCAATCAAGACTGGGTACAGTGGCTCACTGAGGCAGGTAGATCACTTGAGGTCAGGAGTTGGAGACCAGCCTGGCCAACACGGTGAAACCCATCTCTACTAAAAACACAAAACCCAGCCAGGGGTGGTGGCAGGCACCTGTAATCCTAGCTACTTGGGAGGCTGAAGCACAGGAGGCAGAAGTTGCAGTGAGCGGAGATGGCACCACTGCACTCCAGCCTGGGTGACAGAGTGAAATCCAGTCTCAAAAAAATAATAAATCAGATTCTACCAGCGATTCTCCTACCCATGTTCACTTTTATTTAATGCTGACTGAATTTTACAGTTAAAAACTCAATGGGCATAAAATAAGGAGGCTGATTGAGTTTTACCAACACAGCCCTTAAATTATTTCACATCTAAATGCAAAATGAATTCTTCATTAACCTCACTGACACTTTAAGGAGATGTTCAAGAACATCTTGGGGCAGGAGGACAACTTGGGGCAGGAGACAGGCTGGTAATAGTTCTGAGAACTATGTATATTCCTACCATTTATGGCTGCTGTCAAAACAAGCAAAATAATGCCTTTTCCACAGCCAAATAGGAAGAAACCACAGCATGTTCCTAAGTCATGAGATAAATTTCAGGCATTAAGTTAAGTAGCCTCTAAATTCAAATAATCAAGTACCTATGATGTGAAAGGCACTGTACAAAATACCTGTATCCAGAGGCGTTTGTACAGAATTAATGAAGTCTCCACTCTCTAGGAGATAAGGATCCAATAATTAAATGTAAGTTAACACTGAATTAAAGGAGGGAAACTAGAAAGAAAGGGAACTATGAAATGTGAAATTCCTCCCCAAATATCAATAGTTACATTATTTAACAAAATAAGACATGTGCCATCTTAAGTGCAAACCTCACACAGCACTCAATCTACCTTCTTTAATCTTTAATACTTTTCAAAAATTTTAAACTTGTAAAATGTGTTGAGTCAGATATTTGTTTTAGCTTTGTTTTTAGAGACAGGGTCTCATTCTGTCACACAGGCTGGAGAGCCGGGGTGTGATCACGGCTCACTGCAGCCTCGACCTCCCAGGCTCAGGTAAGGATCAAATATTTGGAAGCGAGCAAGGTCTAGAATGTCTAACTCATTCTGGAAAGAAATTTCTGACAAACACTGACTACCTATACTAGTACTATAATATTACCGCAATTCAGATATCCTGTGGATTGAATTCATAATTCCATTCAGCAAAGTCTGAGAGGACAGAAAACACCCTACTAGTTATGCTTCACCAAATTTCAAAAAACTTCAGCTTTCAAGAATAGTGATAATAACACATGGGGCTGGGTATAGTAACACCGAGCCTGTAGTCCCAGCTATTGGGAGGCTAAGGCAAGAGGATTGCTTGAGCCCAACAGTGCCTTATGATCGTGCCTGTGAATAGCCACTGCACCCCAGCCTAAGCCACACAACAAGACCTCTCACTTAAAAAAAAAAACAAAACAGGTCGGGGGTGGTGGCTCATGCCTGTAATCTCAGCACTTTGGGAGGCCAAGGCAGGCGATCATGAGGTCAAGAGATCAAGACCATCCTGGCCAACATGATGAAACCCCGTCTACTACTAAAAATACAAAAATTAGCCGGGCGTGCTGGCACGGGCCTGTAGTCCCAGCTACTCGGGAGGCCGAGGTGGAAGATCTGCTTGAACCTGGGAGGCAGAGGTTGCAGTGAGTTGAGATTGTGCCACTGTACTCCAGCCTGACAGAGCAAGACTCTGTCTCTAAAAATAAAAATAAAATAAAAAAACAAAGCCAGGCACAGTCCTAGCACTTCAGGAGGCTGGAGGTGAGCAGATTACTTAAGGTCAGGAGTTTGAAACCAGCCTGACCAACATGGTGAAACCCTGTCTCTACTAAAAATACAAAAAAATTAGCCAGGTGTGGTGGTGGGCACCTGTAATCCCAGCTACTCAGGAGGCTGAGGCAGGAGAATAGCTTGAACCCAGGAGACAAAGGTTGCAGTGAGCCAAGATCATGCCACTGCACTCCAGCCTGGGGCACAGAGCAAGATTCCCCTCGAAACAAACAGAAAAGCAAGGGCGGGCACGGTGGCTCACGCCTGTAATCCCAGAACTTTGGGAGGCAGAGGCGGGCGGATTGCCTGAGCTCAGGAGTTCCAGACCAGCCTGGGCAACACAGTGAAACCTCGTCTCTACTAAAATACAAAAAAATTGGCTGGGTGTGGTGGCCTGCATTTGTAGTTCCAGCTACTCAGGAGGCTGAGGCAGGAGAACTGCTTGAACCTGGGAGGCGGAGGTTGCAGTGAGCCAAGATCCCACCACTGCATTCCAGCCTGGGCGACAGAGGGAGATTCAGTCTCAAAAAAAAAAAAAAGTCACAGTACAGGTACTTTGTATCCTATCTTTTATACTTGCATCCTTTACCTCCAGAAAATTCTTTGGTCAGGTGTACCATCTTCCTTTTGCAAAAGGTAACCCAGGCAAAGGATGACACAGTCATTGCACCAACTAATGAATTATTTTCTTATACCACTCAGTGCCAAAACCTAAAAGTATGTCTTGTGCACTTCAATCATATAAATATTACACTTAAGAAACTTGCAAGTGGGCTAAAAGGTTGAAATTTTCTTTCATAACATGCATTAATGACCAAATATTCAGGAGTTGCTGATAAATTTAATCAATATCCTCTCACTATTATAATTCTAAAAGGCCTTCACTTAAAATATCAAAATATTCTTTAAAAATAAATTTGTGTTCAGTGATGAAAAGGGAGAATTTTATGGTATATAAATTATATCTGAATAAAAATAAACTGATTTCATGAAGGGGGTGGGAGGAGTACATTTCCAATGTCTTCCTACTGTTACCCCAAATTCAAATCGCACTAAGCTTCAAGTCTCTGCCAATGCAATTGAGTCCAAGCCACTGAGCAGTAACAGGATTCCATCAGATCAGTGCTTCAACTTTCTTAAAACTAATCAGGCCTGGCATGGTGGCTCATGTCTGTAATCCCAGCACTCTGGGAGGCCCAAGCAGACAGATCACTTGAGATCTGGAGTTTGACACCAGCCTGGCCAGCATGGTGAAACCTCGTCTCTACTAAAAATACAAAAATTACCTGGGCATAGTGGCAGGCGCCTGTAATCCTAGCTACTTGGGAGGCTGAGGCAGGAGAATTGCTTAAACCCAGAGACAGAGGTTACAGTGAGCCAAGATTCCGCCACTATACTCCAGCCTGGGCAACAAGCAAGACTCCATCTCAAAATAATAATAATAACAACCTCTTTTATTTGTTTCTTCCTACCATTCCCTCCTCATCAGCACCTCCAACAGGTTAAACCAAAAGGAGATGACAGCAACTAGGACCCTTGGATTTTTTTTTTAACCCAACATCTGGAGAAGACACACCAAATCTACCACCTAACACAAGAACCTCGAGATCAACGGTGGGTTTCACCCATCTGTGCAGTTTTTAGGAACAGCAGCCCTATTTGGGACATGGGGATAATAGTTTCTGATTCTCCCAAGGCTTTACATTCTAAGAAAATGACACTTTTAGGCTTTTAGGGCTTTCCCCCCCCTTTCCCTCTCTATTAGGAGAATAACTAGAGAAAAGATTTCTTCTCTGCAATGTGTGAGATCGCTTGACAAAAAGAATTACCACCTTCTAAGAAACGAACTATCGTCAACCTTGAATGAAGCTCCGGTTCTTTTTACAAATGGGGGTTTGCTTGCTACAAATAATCCCGAAATCTTTCTTGGTGTCGCCGCCTAAACAATGCCGATCCCTTGTTTAGTCTGGCTCAGGTTCGAGCTCAACTCGCGGTGCTCCGTTGGCCGACACACGCCACCGCGGCGGGCCCCAGGGAAAGTGCCTCCCCGCGAGCACCGACCCGCGGCGTCTGGTTTCGCATTTTGAATCCCGACTAGGAAGTGAGACGGCGCCCGCTCAGTTCCGGGAGCCGCGCCACCGTCCGGAACCGGCCTGGGCCGTAGCGGCCCCGCGCAACAAGTGACCCGCGCGCGCCCCGGGCCCGCCGACTTACGATTTCCGAGCGGCCGTCGCGGCAGGCGTTCTGGAAGCGCGCCTGGCGCTCCTCATGGGGCCGGTCCCTGAATCCCGTGTACTTAATCTGCAAGGCAAGACGGCCCGAAATCAGGAGCCAAATCCGCGGAGCCGCCCGTGCGCCCGCCCGCCCCGCGCGGCGCCGATAAGGTAAAGCAGAGGCTGCGGGCGACGGTCGCCCCAGCGAGATTGCCCCTCCGCAGGCACGCCAACCGCGCCTCCCGGGGACCGCGCCGCCCAAACTTTTCTCCGTCCGGGCCCACTCGGGGCGCGCCGCGGCCTCCGAGCCGCCCGCCTGCCTCACCTCACACTCGCGGCTCAGCTTCCTGAAGAACTCCTCGTTCTCGAACTTGCCTCTCTGGTCGGGCACGACGCGCGGCATCTTCTCGCCCTGAGGCCGTGCCGGCCGGCCGCGCTCGAAGCTTGCGCTGGCACCCGCTGGCCGGCTCCGCGCTGACCAACTGACCGCCCACCCGCGGCTGCCCGACACCCGCTTCCCTTTGTTTCAGGCGCCCGCCCGCGTGGACTCCCGCTCCGGGGAGTCTGAGGCGCCGCCGCTCGCTCCAGCCCAGCCCACGCCGCCGCCGCCGCCTCAGCCGTTGCTTACAGTTCGCACAACCCCAGCTCTAGCCGCCCCCGGCCGCCGCCACCGCCGCCACTTCCTCTCGCCGCCCACCCCGCCCCCGCCGGCTCCACCCCGCCCCCGCCGGCTCCACCCCGCCTCCTAGCGCGCCCGCCCGCCTCCAACTCCGGCAAACAAGACGCACCATTCACAACTCCGCGGCCCGCGCCGCGCATGCGCCACTCGCCAGCTGGCGGATTAGCGGGGCTGCGGCGGCCGGGGGCTTCTTCCGCAGCGCGGCCCTCTTCCCCTTGCCCGCCCGCGGCCACTTGGCGTGGAACTTCCCTGGGGGGATCCGCCTGCCCTTTAACAGACGGGAGTAGCCCGCGCAGACCTTTTCTTCTGCCCTTCCTCGGCCTTCTGGAACTTCTGGGTTCCCCAGATGAGCGGAGTAACCCCAGATTGTCATTTGAACGTGAGGAAACCTAAGTCCTTGGGGACTTTTCGTCCCTAAATCGACGGGCAGGGGTGTAGGCTGTGCAAGTTGAAGACTAAAGTGGAAATGGACCAAAGAATCCAATCGAGTCATGGTGGAATCCATGGAGTCAGATGGGATCCCACTCAGCTACCCTAACTGCTGGCTGGGGCCTTAGACAAGAATTGGACCAAACTAAACCTCAGTTTCCTTGTTTCCAAAATGCAAATACTCCTAAGTTTGCAGTGTTAGCGTGAGAGCCTTTTTGTGGGTCTAGCACATAATGGGAGCCCAATAAATTTAAGTTTCTAAAGAAAACAAGCTGAGTAATCGATTGCCAGTTCATATACTTAACGCAGTGTGTCAGCTGCAAAATGTAAGATCCACAAGTTCTAAGGAATTCAGTTAGCCCAAACTGGAGAAAGTCTGACATGGGGTTTATGGCAGAGTTTGATTCAAAGTTAGTCCTCTGTCCGGGCATGGTGGCTCATGCCTGTAATCCCAGCACTTTGGGAGGGCAAGGCAGACTGATAAGCTGAGGTCAGGAGTTTGAGGCTGGACTAGTCAACATGGCAAAACCCTGTCTCTACTAAAAATACAAAAATTAGCCGGGCATGATGGCACGCACCTGTAGTCCCAGCTACTCTGGAGGCTGAGGCAGGAGAATCACTTGAACACAGGAAGTGGAGGTTGTAGTGAGCCGAGATGGCACCACTGCACTCCAGCCTGAGTGACAGTGAGACTGTCTCAAATAAACAAAAAAACAAAGTCCTCAATAAATCCTGATCCTTAAAATGCAAGATTGTCAAAAACTCAGTCCAACGATGGCAAATAGGTACCAACTCTGATTGACAGTAGCTGGCCAGCTGGCCATAGTGCAAAGGATTGTGAGGATACCCTAGACTCACAAGAATTAGAGCCCAGGTCAGTTGGCAATGTCTGCCTGAGCACAGCATTTGGCAGAATTTCCCATCTCTGACTAATCCAGTCTCATTCTTACAGATACAGAACATAGCTAGGATGACCAACTGTCCTGGTTTGCCAGGGACTGTCCTGATTTTAGCAACAAAAGTCTCACGTCCCTGGAAACAACTCAGTCACTGGCAAACCAGGATGGTTGGACATCCTAATTGAGGTCTAGAGAGTGATTGCCCAAGGTCAGGGAGAGAGTGTTCTGCAAAGTCAACAAAGGCAACACTGTGGGCTGGTAGGTTGCTTTTTGTTTGGTTTGGTTTTTCTTTTTGGGCTGTGTGTGTGTGTGTTTGAATTGGAGGTCTCACTATGTTGCCCAGGCAGGTCTCAAACTCCTGAGGCTCAAGCAATCCCCCTGTCTCAGCCTCCCAAGTAACTGAGATTACAAGTACATGCCATCACGCCAAGCTGGCTGATAGTTTTGACAGCCACACTTCTTCTCAATAGCAAACATAGAATCAGCTCCTTCCTAGGGCATGTTCCCCTGGCCCACACCAAGCCTGTGCAAATGTATGTGTGCCTAATTGGGTATAAATATGGATGTCACCAACTACTATTGTTGAGCCTTCAGCGATCTCAGAATCCTTCCCTCAGGTCTTTTTCAATTTTGCAACCCAATTCCAACAAACTTAAAACGAAAAGGGATCTTTTATTTCAAGGAAGCAAATCAGAGAAAGGGACAGATGGACACTGTGGAGTTAGTACTCTCTTTTCCACTTCTCCATTTCTACTTACTGCTTAATCCTCTTGGGCTTTCTTGGATGGCATTTGTTTCTGGGCAAAGGATGGGGGCAGCCACTCCTCCATCTCTAAGTCATAAAATTATCAGGAAGGACTTTGTCCAGTCTGGGTCACATACTTTCCCCTCTGCTAAATCACTATGTCCAGGCAGATGTGGTGATGTGATTGGTCAGTTTATGTCACATGCCCTCCCTTCAGAGGTTAGGGGCCTGTGTTTGGCAGCCTCAGAGAGAATCTGATGGTTAAAAGAGTGAAAGAGCAGTTTCCCACAAAGGAGGGAGTGATTGGCCATGCATTGTGGGCCTGCTGTATAGTTTCTATTAGCTACAACTGGAAAAAATGCAATTTTTATTTTGCTGCATGAAAGTTCTGATTAAACTGGTTGGGAGACCAGGTGCGATGGCTCATGCCTATAATCCCAGCACTTTGGGAGGCCGAGGCAGGCGGATCACCTGAGATCAGGAGTTTGAGACTAGCCTGGCCAACATGGTGAAACCCCGTCTCTACTAAAAATACAAAAATTAGCCGGGCATGGTGGCGCCTGTCTATAATCCCAGCTACTCAGGAGGCTGAGGTGGGAGAATCACTTGAACCCAGGAGGCAGAGGTTGTGGTGAGCTGAGATTGTGCCATTGCACTCCAGCCTGGACAACAATAGCAAATGTCCATCTCAAAAACAAAAAATACATAAGGAAGCACTCTTGCTCCACAATGGGTCCCAAGGAGTGCTCACAGACCTCCAAGTTGATCTTGGCCAAAGACTCTAGCAATAATTGTTTCTGCCATAGGAAATGTGGAATAAATAAAAGTTGAGGCTGGGCACGGTGGCTCACGCCTATATTCCAGCACTTTGGGAGGCCAAGGAGGGTGGATTGCCTAAGCTTAGGAGTTTGAGACCAGTCTGGGCAACACGGTAAAACCCCCGTCTCTACTAAAATACAAAAAATTAGCCGGGCATGGCAGTGTATGCCTGTAGTCTCAGCTACTCTGGAGGCTGAGGCAGGAGAATTGCAAGAACCCAGGAGGTGGAGGTTGCAGTGAGCCAAGATCGCACCACTGCACTCCAGCCTGGGCAACAGAGCAAGACTCCGTCTCACAAAAAAAAAAAAAAAAAAAAAGTTGAAAGATTTCTAGAATGACCTAGATGGCCAAACAGACACCATGAGATGAGACAAAGAAAAGATCAGGGTCAAGGGAGTTGGACCTGGAGGGGTGGGAGTGCAGAGCAGGGCAAGGTGCTCTCATTGTCAGCCTCATGGAGGGGAGGAATGATGTCCTAAGGGAAAGGGACAGCAAAGCCTGCCAAGCAGACCCAGAACACTAGCCTCACAGACAGCCTTGGGCAACTCCAGGCCACAGGGTAACCCACACTCAGCTTAGTCTGGCATCCAACAGCCAGGATGACCGGGAAATAAGCCGCAGGCTAAAGGAAGCCATCTCCTCGGCTGACCTCTGTATGCCTTTTTGGTTGTTGTTTAAATTTTTTCACTTATTTAAAAACTGAATTAAAGGAAATTTTCACCCATGTAAGGTACACTTAGGTCTGTGCTCCTAACAACTTTGGCTGCTGCTGGGTTGGGTATGGGTTGGTCTAGACACCATGCTATGGGTGTTTGCTAAGAGAGTTTGCTAAGATCCAGCTGTACTAAGGCCATGCATGGAAGCTTGAAGGTGTCTCCTCTGTACCAAGAAACATCTGTCCCCACTGTCCCAAAACCTGACTGAATTATCTGAAGTCCTGTCATCTGGAACCTTCCTTTCCTAAGGATTCAAGCCAACCAAAGGCCTCCTCTGAGCATCTCCCTAACTTTCTAAGAGGGTGGCTGCTCCTGCAGGCCCCCAAAGCTGATCTTGGGTGAGTAAGTAGATAATACACAATGAAGTTGAGCAGGGAGCGGGAACCTCACTTGCTTAGTGCAACTGTTAAGCTCTGTTCTGTGCCTTCATGCACCTCATCTCAGTTCATTCACACAACCGCCTTCTAAGTCAGGTCTTCTCTCCCCATCTGAGAGATGAGAAAACAGACTTTGAAAAAGTAAATAAGGGACCACAGGACAGTGACAAGACCCTGATCCATTCGAAATAACAAAATGGGGGCTGGACATGGTGGCTCACACCTGTAATCTCAGTACTTTGGGAGGCAGAAACGGGATCACTTGAGGCTGAGAGTTAGAGACCGTCCTAGGCAACAGAGTGAGACCACCAACTCTAAAAAAACTAGCTAAGCATTGGGATACATCATCTTCATTCCTTCCTCACCATAACCCTGTAAATTTACTATTACTAATCCTATTCTACAGATGGACAAACTGAGGTTCACAGGGGCTAAGTGAGCCCAGGATGGTGATTTTAATCGTTCTACTCTGAAACCTAGTGGAGATGCCAAAAGTCCTGCCTGCCTTCCTCACTGAACTGCAAACTCATAGAAGGACTATGGCTGGGGTTATTCCTCCTGGAGCACCCCACTGTGTTCCATAAGGGTCCCCACAGGTTGAAGAAAGGGGTTCTATTGTGGGCCTTGTGGCAGGATGTGGGTCTGTCCTGGAGGGCTGTGCATTCCTACCTCTGAGCCTGTTTGTCCTTTCTTGGCTTGGAAGGTTAAGGTCTAGATGTCCTGCCTCTGTAGGCCCAGCAGAAAGGATGGTTTTATCCAGGTCTAGTGTCAACAGCCACCCACCTCTGCCTCTCCTCGCAGAGAAGGTCTCTGAGCCTCTGATGTATTTTTTTCTAAGGAAATAGTTTCCCTTCAGTTACTGAGGAAATATTGTACCAGTTTGAAGCTGAAATAGGAGCTAGAGCCACAAATGAGACTTGAGAGGGGTGGGAGACAAGGGAAATTAGTGGCTGGCACAGTGTCTAAAACCCTCCACCACTCAGCTTCTAGGTTTTAGAAGGCGAATGGGTCTTAATCCAGGATGAGAGTGTCATCTGCCCGAGTGCGGCATTTTCCTGGGCCTTAAATAATCTTTTTCTTTTTGAGATATAATTTATACATACATAAAATCCACTCTTGGGCCAAAAGAATCTCTCCTCCCTTCCAGGGGCATCTTCCCCTTCTGAGCCCCCCAGCCACCCTCCCCCAGCTCAGCCATTTCCATAGGGAAAGGAAAACAGAGAGGAGCAAGTTTCCCCAGAATAGCATTTCTTTAGTGTTTGGATCAATAAACCCGTTTGCTTAAAAGAAACCAGATGATTTCATCCTTGTAATTATAAGTTTGACGTTTGCAAATCTTGCCCAGGCTCCAAATGAGCCTCTTTGTCATGGGGGTTGAAGGGTGGAGGAGTTTGTCTGGGTGCCTGGGGATGGCAGGACTGAGCCTACTGTGGTGGGAAGAGGGCCAGGCTGGGGTCAGGCAGCCTGGCTGATGATCTTAGAGAGCTGCCTTGGACTGCTCCCCTTCCCCTCCACTGCTCTCCTAGTTTCCAACAAGTGATGGGAAACAGACTAGACTAGGGGGCTAGGGAATAATAATAATGGTAATAACAATGATAATGGCAGTAATAATAATAATATAGTGTGGTGAGAGCTGGGGTGAGCTCTAACCACACCACCCTCCTGCTTAAGACCCCTCCCCCAAGACTGAAGAAACTAGGGGCAGAAAGACAAAGGCCCTCAGCCTAGCATTCATGACCCCCTAACAATCCTTGCTTTCCTTTCCAACTCCATCTCCCGTCATTTCTCCCCATGGCACCCTGCAATCCAGCCATACTGGCCTGTTTCTATTCCCCACACACCACTACCATAACTTCCTATTTCTTTGCTGGGAAAACTCATCTTTCTTCTCATTTTCTTTCTTTTTTGGGGCAGGGTCTTGCTGTTTAACCCAGGCTGGAGTGCAGTGGTGCAATCATGGCTTACTGCAGCTTGACCTCCTGGGGTCAAGCAATTCTCCCACCTCAGCCTCCTGAGTAGCAAGTAGCTGGGACTACAGGTGCCACCATGCCTTGCTAATTAATAACATTTTATTTTTAGAGATGGGGTCTCCCTATGTGGCCCAGGCTATACTTCTTTAAATATGTTCACAGGCCGCTGATTGTCCTCCATGGAATGACTGCCCGACAGCATCCATTTACTCATTTGGCTCCATGCTATGTGCCAAGGAGATGATCCGCCCACCTGGGACACAACAGCACCCTGGATTCTGGGAGATCTGGCTCTGCACTAATTTGTTTACTTTACTGTGAAGCCTTCATATGAGGGTCTCTCCCTTCATCCGTAAGACTTTTAAAAGTTATTTAAAATTTATACGTTGTTTGTAGAAAATTTAGGGCATACACAAAAAGAATAAAGGAATCCTACCATCTCAAAGTAGTCATTGCCAACATTTTAGTATGTTTCCTTTGGACTTATTTCATCTGCATTTTTTTCACTTAGTTATGACATTCTATATGCACAGCTTTGGATGCTCTGTTACCACCCTAACCCTATGGAATAAATATTTCCCTATGTCATCATTTAAGATTCCTAATGGTAGCTGGGAGTGGTGGCATGTGCCTACAGTCTCAGCTACTTGGGAGGTGGAGGTGGGTGTATTGCTTGTGTCTGAGAGTTTGATACCAGATTGGGCAACATAGGCATACCCTGTCTCAAGAACAGACAAACAAGCAAACCAATAAACAACACAATAAAATTTCTGATGGCTTTTTTTTCTAGACAGAGTCTCACTCTGTCACCCAGGCTTGAGTGCTGTGGTGCGATCTCAGCTCACTGCAACCTTGGCCTTTCAGGTTCAAGGGATTCTTCTGTTTCAGTCTCCCGAGTAGCTGGGATTACAGGCATGCACCAGCACACCTGGCTAATTTTTTTTTTTTTTTTTTTTTTTTTTTGTATTTTTAGTAGAGACAGGGTTTCCCCATGTTGGCCAGGCTGGTCTCAAACTCCTGGTCTCAAGTGATCCACCAACCTCGGCCTCCCAAAGTGCTGGGATTACAGGCATGAGTTACTGGCCCCTAGTGGCATCCTGTAGCTCTATTATTACTTGGCAGATCCCCTATTATTGGACGTTTAGGTTGTTTCCATTCACAAATTACTAATTAGGCTGCTGTGAATGTCATGGTCCTTAAGGCTTTTTCTTAAAAGTTCTGAGCTGGGTGCAGTGGCTCATGCCTGTAATCCCAGCACTTTGGGAGGCTCAGGCAGGTGGATCACTTGAGGCCAGGAGTTCAAGACCAGCCTGGCCAACATGGTGAAACCCTGACTCTACTAAAAATACAAAAATTAGCTGGGCGTGGTGGCATGAACCTGTAGTCCCAGATGCTTGGGAGGTTGAATCTGGAAGGCAGAGGTTGCAGTGAGCCCAGATCACATCACTGCACTCCAGCCTGGGTGATAGAGCGAGACTCTTCCTTAAAAAAAAAAAAAAAAAAAAAAAAAGTTCTAGATAGTGTTTTTAGGATCAATTTCCAAAAGTAGAACCTCTAGGTCAGAAGATATGGACACTTTAAATTTCCTGATGTATGCTGCCAAATTTCTCTTTGGCACCACTTCTTCTCTTTTCTTGAGTCTTAAGAATCTGTTCGGAGGCGGCGGTGGTTTAAAAAAAAAAAGAATCTGTTCCTCCTCCTCCTCCCGTTTCTCTTCTCAGTGTCTGAGACACAGGAAATGCCAACGAAGAATAAACCAAGAGCTGCAGATAGAGATCAATGGATCAATACAGGAGGTTGAATAATTCAACACTCATTTCTGGCTCATTATTGATTCTGGAATCCAAATGCCTCTTTTACCTTCTCTCCTTTTGTGTCCCAGCTGATAATGCCTTGATAACCTGCTATGTTCTTGGATTCTTTCTCAAACTTTCCAAACTCTGAACCATCCAGACAGGTAGGGTTTCCCATGATGCTATAATATTACCTTGTAAATAAGCAGAAAGAATTACTAGCCCATGGCCACCTCACCAGCACATTTCCCTGCTGGGAACACAAAAAGGACAATTTAGAAGTGGGTGACTAGGCAAGGAATTCAGCTTTGGTCTGCTCCAGCACTAGGTAATGTCACTCTGTCTAGCTTGTCTTCCTCCCCTTTCTTGGCCAAACCAATTCACACTTTTCATTAAGTGTAGTTTAGAGACGCCAGGCACAGTGCCTCATTCCTGTAATCCTAGCACTTTGGGAGGCCAAGGCAGGCAGATCACAAGGTCAGGAGTTTGAGACCAGCCTGGCCAAGATGGTAAAGCCCCATCTCTACTAAAAATACAAAAATTAGCCAGGTATGGTGGCAGACGCCTGTAATCCCAGCTTCCTGTGAGACTGAGGCAGGGAGAATCGCTTGAACCCAAGAGGCAGAGGTTGCAGTGAGATGAGATCGCACCACTGCACTCCAGCCTGTTATGTTGCCCAGGCTGGACTGCAGTGGCTACTCACAGGCATGATCCCACTACTGATTAACACAGAAGTTTTATTTTGAAATGGAGTCTTGCTCTGTTGCTAGGCTGGAGTGCAGTGGCATGATCTCAGCTCATTGAAACCTCCGCCTCCTGGGTTCAAGCGATTCCCCTGCCTCAGCCTCCTGAGTAGCTGGGACTACAGGTGTGTACCACCACACCTGTCTAATTTTTTGTATTTTAGTAGAGATGGGATTTCACCATATCGGCTAGGATGGTCTTGATCTCCTGACCTCATGATCTGCCCTCCTCAGCCTCCCAAAGTGCTGGGATTACAGGCATGAGCCACGGCACCCAGCCAGCACAGGAGTTTTGACCTGCTCTATATTCTACCTGGGATGGTTCACCCCTCCTTAGGCTACCTGGTGGTCCCTCGCTCCTGGGAGATCACTGTATTGATGCCAAACTGGGTGCAGACACTTAATCAGCATAGTGAATTATAGCCCAGAACTCCTGGGCTCAAGCAATCTTCCTGTCTCAGCCTCCCAAGTAGCTGGGACTGCAGGCACCTACCACTGCACTCAACTAGTTTTCTGTTTTAACTTCATTCACATGCTGACTCACCCTCAAGTGGTAGCCATTCTCTTTCCTAATGTTTCTACAAAAATCTTGAGATTGAACTTAATAGTCCAAGTCTGAGTTATGTGCTCATCCCTGAGCTGTGATGTGGACACTGAATTGCTGAGGACAGGGTGGGGTCACAGGAAAAGGAATGACTGTACTGTGCAGTCAAAAACATCAGAAGGTACCTGGGTTACTGTCTAGCACAAAGTTGTAATCCCAGAATCTTGGGAGGCTGAGGTGGGTGGATCACTTGAAGTCAGGAGTTTGAGACCAGCCTGGCCAACATGGCGAAACCCTGTCTCCACTAAAAATACAAAAAATTAGCTGGGCGTGGTGGCGCGTGCCTGCAATTCCAGCTACTCCCATTCTCGAAGAATGGTGGCTCTAACACTCTTTATGGTCACTTCTAGCTCTGAAATGCTATGATTTGTACAATGCTATATTTGATACAGTCATCTGTAGACGTTGGCAGTAAGAGAAACACTGGGTAACAATTTGAGTCCACATAAAGTCTAGCCAAAATGCCATACAATCATCTGAATGGGTGCCTAAAGCCAGGCTCAGTGGCTCACACCTGTAATCCCAGCACTTTGGGAGGCCAAGGCAGGTGGATCACCTGAGGTCAGGAGTTCCAGACCAACCTGGCCAACATGGTGAGACCCCAATTCTACTAAAAATGTAAAAATCAGCCAGATGTGGTGGCTCATGTCTGTAATCCCAGCTATTTGGGAGGCTGAGTCATAAGAATCGTTTGAGCCTAGGAGGTGGAGGCTGCAGTCAGCCGAGATTTTGCCATTGTACTCCAGCCTGGGTGATAGAGCAAGATTCCATCTTGAAAGAAAGAAAGAAAGAAAAAAGAAAGAAAGAAGGGAAAGAAGAGAAAGAGAGAGAAAGAAAAAGAAAGAAAGGAAGGAAGGAGGGAAGGAGGGAGGCAGGGAGGGAAGGAAGGAAGGAAGGAAAGAAGGAAGGAAGGAAGGAAAGAAAGAAGAGCAAGCAAGGGGGCCTGAAAAAGGAAGGAACCTGGCAGAGCTAAGTTGGGGAGGTCATGCTTTGCTATGGCAGAGGGTAACTGCCTGAACCTGCCTCCTTTTTTTTTTTTCTGAGAAAGTCTTATTCTGTCACCTAGGCTGGAATGCAGTGGTGCGATCTCAGCTCACTGCAATCTCTGCCTCCTGGTTTCAAGTGATTCTCCTGGTCTCAGCCCCCCGAGTAGCTGGGATTACAGGCGCGTGGCACCATGCCCAACTAGTATTTTTAGTAGAGACGGGGTTTCGCCATGTTGGCCAGACTGGTCTCGAACTCCTGACTTCAGGTGAAACCTTGGTTTTCCAAAATGCTGGGATGACAGGCATGAGCCACCATGCCTAGCCTGGCCTGCCTCCATTTGTAGCGGAGCAGGGGCAGTGGCAGTGCCAGAACCAATGCATGACCTGGAAGGGACTTCTTGAGCCTCTGGGCCCTGCTACATCCATAGCTCTTTCAAAGGATCTTGTTTCTATCAGCAGTAAATGATCTGGCTGGACCTAGGACCAGATCTGCTCTAAGAGCTGAAGGCAGCCATGCATAGGTAGAGCGGAAGTGCGGGCTGCAAAGCCTGACCAATGTGGATGCTTTGGGTTAGATGGTGACCTTGATCACCCAATCAGAGGCTTCTCTGAGGCATGTGTGTGCTGTGAGTATGCTTGTGGGTACCTAGCCCAGAGGAGGCAGCACATGGAACTCAGGTTACATTCAGACCTCATTCAGACAGTAAACTATGGAAATGGTGCCCCCTGGAGGTGTGTGCTGCAACAGCTCTTCTGTCGACCATACCTGGATGCTGGCAGGTGGAGCTGCTACCAGAATAATGAGTTCCACATTCAGGCTGCCTCCCTGTTTCTCACAGGAGACCTCCCATTACCAATGATTGGGTATAGTTGCATCCTCATTCTTCAGAAAAAAAATTCTTGTCTCAGATATACTGAGTATTGTGGATGTATTGGTCACCTAGAGAGGCCAGGAAAGTTAGGATTTCTCCTGGCAGGGAGTATCAGAGAAGCCAACTGAGTGTCTGAGATCACACAGCAGAGGGAGGAGTTACATTAAAACCCCAGACCCCTGCTCATCAGCAGCCTTTCCTAGCACTGCAGAATCCCATGATTTGGGAGCAGCAAATCCATGGTGGCACCCCTGCCAGGTGCTGAGAGGCTCAGCAACAGGGCCAGGGATCTGGAGTCTCTGGAAGGCCCTGGAAGCTACCAGCCCTTCCCCCAGACCAGAGGAGCTGCTCCTTTGGCAAGAGACGTGAATCAGCCACAGGCACCTCCGCCAGCTTTTGATGAATTTTCCTGCCACTGGCGCTAATTTCCTGAAAGGCTTTTTCTTTCACCTTCAGGCTCCACCTTGGTGGGAGATCCATAATGATCACCCAGCAGCTCCTTGGTGAGGTCACCAACATGCTCTGCCAGCAGCTCCTGTGGCTGAAAGGGCTGGGAGTGGACGGTGTCCTGGACCATGGCTAGAGGGGGCTGAGGCCAGAGTCCTGTCCTACCACAGGGACGGTTCCCAAAGAAAGTCTGACCCAGGTGTGGTGGCTCACACCTGCAATCCCAGCACTTTGGGAGACCGAGGTGGGTGGATCACAAGGTCAGGAGTTCGAGACCAGCCTGGCCAACATAGTGAAACCCCGTCTCTACTAAAAATACAAAAAATTAGCTGGTATGGTGGTGGGCACCTGTAATCCCAGCTACTTGAGAGGCTGAAGTGGGAGAATCACTTGAACCTGGGAGGTGGAGGTTGCAGTGAGTGGAGATCGTGCCATTGCACTCTAACCCTGGGTGACAGTGCGAGACTCCATCTCAAAAAAAAAAAAAGTCTGGCCCAGAAAGGCAAGTGGTCTGCCTGAGGATACAGAGAACAGGCCCAGACAGGAACACACAGCTCCCTAAATTCTGCCTTAAAAAGGGGTGGTGAACCCCTTTGTGTGGGCCATGTGATCTCAGCCTCTGAGTTCTTTCTGGGCTCACCTCGACCCTCCTCCCTTACCTACTGGCTCCCCAAATAGACCCAAAGCTAACCCCTCATGGCAGTGGAGTCATCATTTCACAGAAGGCTGGTGGTGGGAAGTGAGAGTGTTGTCTTGACAAGCTTTCTGTGGGGCGGGAGGTCTGTTTGTCCCTCCACCCTGCACAGGAAACCCTCTTGGGGCTTTTCCTGGGCCAGTGGGTAGGCGCTGAGGTCTTCCAGGCCTGGGGAGGGACCATGTGAGTTCCCAGGCTTGAGTGGGTGGCAGTATGCTAGGCCAGAGTACCCCAGGGGCCATCCTGTGAGTAGGGGAGGTGAGTGATCAGAGCTGACCTCCTGCCTTGGCCTAAAGCTCCTTGGGAAAACAGGACACCTTCCCTTATGTGTCACTAGTCCTGACCATCTACTTTGGAAACTTGCTTACTCAATTCCAGGAAGGACCCACTGTCTAGTTCTCTGCCATCCTCCCCTGGTCTGCCCACTTCCACTCTCTCCTCCTCCAGTGTCTCTATACTAAGTAACCTCAAAGACCATTCTGAAAGTTAAATCTGAGCAAGACATGCCCCTCCCATAGTTCCCTAGTGCCTCAGCATACAGTCCATGCTCCCTCCCAGCTTACAGGCCTGGTGCTCTAGTTCTGGGCCATTGCCTCTCTCAGCCTTTCTGCGGGGGTCCATGCTGACACAGAGCTGCTGGGACTGAACAAGCCAATTCCTGCCTCCAGGCATTTGCTACTGCTGTGCCCTCTGGCTGAGATAGCTTCCCCTCTGCTCCCACCTTCATTCCCTCCACTTTTCCCTGCAGATCCTTTCAAAGGCTCTTCCAGGAAGCTCTCCCTTTCCATCACCCTCCCACCCCGAGGTGTCTCAGTGGTCAGACAACTGTGATGAAAACCAGATCCCTGACCACAGCTACCTTCTGAGTGTCCAGTCTGAACTGCCCCAACACTGCCCTGGCTCTCTTTCCATTTGTCTGTCTGGCTGTGTGTCCACTAGCTTCTGCCTCTTTCCTCCATCCCCTCCTTTTTTTTTTTTTTTTTTTTTTTTGAGACAGAGTCTCACCCTGTCACCCAGGCTGGAGTGCTTTGGCACAATCTTGGCAACCTCTGTCTCCCAGGCTCAAGCGATTTTTGTGCCTCAGTCTCTTGAGTAGCTGGGATTACAGGTGAGTGCCACCACGCCTGACTAATTTTTGTATTTTTAGTAGAGATGGGATTTTGCCGTGTTGGCCAGGCTGGTCTGGAACTCCTGACCTTGGGTGATCTGCCTGCCTCAGCCTCCCAAAGTGCTGGGACTACAGGCGTGAGCCACCATGCCTTGCCATTTTAAAAATGTCTCACTGCGACCTCTGCCTGCTGGGTTCAAGCCATCCTCCTACCTCAGCTTCCCCAGTAGCTGGGACTGCAGGGGCATGCCATCACGCCTGGCTAATTTTTGTATTTTTCGTAGAGATGGGGCTTTGCCATGTTGTCCAGGCTGGTCTCGAACTCCTGGGCTCAGCCATCTGCCTGCCTCGGCCTCCCAAAGTGCGAGGATTACAGGTGTGAGCCACTATGCCCAGCCAACCCCCTGACTTCTTGGCTGATTATTCCATTGTCTCTTACGTCTGTCTCTGTCCCTCTCCTCACTTTTTTTTTTTTTTTTGAGGCAGAGTCTTGCACTGCCACCCAAGCTGGAGTGTAAGGGCGCTCTCTCAGCTCACTGCAACCTCCAACTCCCTGGTTCAAGCAATTCTCATGCCTCAGCCTCCCAAGTAGCTAGGATTACATGCACCACCATGCCCAGCTAATTTTGTATTTTTAGTAGAGATGGGGATTCACTATGTTGGCCAGGCTTGTCTTAAACTCCTGAGCTCGTGATCCACCCACCTTGGCCTCCCAAAGTGCTGGAATTAGACATGAGCTACTGCGTCCAGCCCCTTTCCTCATTCTTTAATGCAGCTGCACGTCATTCCATTGGACTCAAGGTGGTGTCACTGCTGCTATGTTCCTTCACTGTCAGTCCACATCCCCCAATTTCTGACAGGGCTGTCTCCCTCTCCACACAGTTAATGACCTTGGTGGAAAGAAGGAGTTCTGGTTCCCTTAGGGACATGGTCCCCACTTTCCCAAAGAAAGTCTGGCTCAACAAGACCTGAGTAAGGGTTCAGAGCACGTAGCAGGCTCCCAGCCTTCCAGACCTGACAGGGTGGGAGCAGAGGAATAACACACAGAAAAGTCCACTGCATCCAGGGCTGGTGTCCCGCCTCAGCCCTTCTAACCCAGTCCCTTGTGACACTTGGTTAGATAGGGGAAACAGCAGGATCTCTCTGGCCAACCTCACCTGTGGACCTTCCTACTAAACCCTCCTCTCCCACTGCTTCTAGAAATGTCATCCTCCTGCAGAGGATGTACTAGGCTCAGGCCCACCTTGTCCCTTACTCCAGGGCCCCAGTATGACCATCTTCAGCTGGAAGGGGGTTGGTTGGGGGAAGGGAAAGCCTTGAAGTGGTAGCATCTGTCCCCTACAACTCCCTCTTCCAGCCACTCCCCCCTCCCCTTTTTTTTTGAGACGAAGTCTCTGTCACCCAGGCTGGAATGCAGTGGCATGATCTCAGCTCACTGAAACCTCCACCTCTTGGGTTCAGGCGATTCTTCTGCCTCAGCCTCCAGAGTAGCTGGGACTACAGGATGCGTACCACCATGCCCGGCTAATTTTTTGTGTATTTTTAGTAGAGATAGGGTTTCACCATCTTGGTCAGGCTGGTCTCGAACTCCTGACCTCGTGATCCACCTGCCTAGGTCTCCCAAAGTGCTAGGATTATAGGCGTGAGCCACCGCGCCCGGCCCCACCTCTTTTTATTTCTACACATAGCCTCCCTCCCTGGACCTTAGGGCTTTCTTTAGCTTGGGGTCCTAGCCAAGTTCCTGGAGCCTCCACCCAAGCAGCCCGCAGGCTCCTGGAGGGCAAGACCCATTCTTGTTGGGTATCCAAAGCCTTTAGGGGGTAAGTCAGGTTGTGCAGGGGAGGGACCCAAGGGAAGTCCATGAATTCACTGTCAGTAGTGAGTGCTTGTGTCCCCGTGTTGCCCACCCCCCACCATACCCATGTCCCTGTAGCGGGGCACGATCCAGCACCGGCGGTGGGTTTCCAAAGCGTGGCCCTGCCGTAGCCACTAGCAAGGAACTGCTCCAAGTCGGCCAGCCCAGAACCGGGCCTTGGAGGTCGGAAGAAGCGAGGAGGGCCTTGAGAAGGCAAGAGCGCTTGGACTGAGCCGCCCCGGCCTGGAGACTGCTGGCCCGCGCTGAGGCGCAGGCGGTCGGGAGCTTAGCCCGCTAGGTTCAGCTGCGGCGAGATTCAGCTCCCGGCGCCCGCACGTCCACCCCGGCTCTGGGCCGGCGCCAGGCAGCTGGATCCGTGACTGCAGTTGGCGGGACGCCGGACTGCGCTTCCCCCGGGGCTCCCAGGAAGCCGGCGCTGTCGGCCAGGCCGGGAGGGCCGCGGAGGGCGGGCGGCCGGCGGGAGATGGGAGGCTGGGGCCCCGCGGCGGAGGCAGCGCTACGGCGGCTGCGGTCAGCAGGGGCCCCGTAGAGGGGCCGAGTCTCCCGCGCTAATTGGCCCTTTCTCAGCCGCCTGGGCGGGTAATTGCTGCTTCGCGGGTGGAAGGTGGGGGGTAGACGCTGGGGCGCTGCTTCCGGAGCCGGGAACTCGGCTCAGCCCGAGGTGAGCGGCCCGGCCGGCAGGGGGCGCATGTGCGCCCTGTGCCCTCGCGGGCATAGAGCCCGCGCTCCTTGGTCCCTGCGTTGGCGCGGGAAGGCGGGTGAAACCCGGGGGGTGGTTAGGGTGGCTAGAAGCAAGACTTAGAAGTGTCCTCAGGCTTTCACCAAGATCCGGTCTGTTCCGCCCACCGATCCACGTCGGATGGGGCCTGGCAACAGATTCAGGAGCGACTCCGGGTGGCCGTGGGAGGACCTGAGTCGGGACAGGAAGACAAGGTGGGACCTCCCGCCTCCATCATCTAGCAGTGCAACCCAGGGAGGCGCTGACCGGAAGAGGGACACCTTCCTGGGCGAATGGGGAGGGTATGGAGCCGGGCTGTGGGAGGCAGGGGCCAGCCCAGCATTCAGACTGCCCACAGGGGTTCTCTCAGGCTCGGATTCCTAGGGAGGGTCCTGGGGTTTCCCCAGAGCCCTTTATGATTCTCACATCTGCCACAGCCAGGACCCAACTAACCCTGGCTCCTGCTCAGCTACACTTCCTCTAACTAGGGGAGAAGGGCCCTGGGCAGGTGGCTGTTAGAAGCAGCTACCCTCCCCCTAGACCCTTATGAGACCGTGTGAAGAGGGCGTCCAAGAAAAATTGTTCATGATCCTTGTTAAAGCTCAGTAAAGCAGACATTATTCAGGACCATCGAAATAGGCATAGGGGCCGAGCCGGTAGCTCACACCTGTAATTCCAGCGCTTGCGGAGGCCAAGGCAGTAGAGAAGTTCTCTCACTCTGTCACCCAGGCTGGAGTGCAGTAGTGTGATCACAGCTCACTGAAGCCTCGGCCTTCTGGGCTCAAGCGATCCTCCCACCTCAGCCTCTTGAGTAGCTGGGACTACAGGGACGTGCCACCATACCTGGCTAATTTTTTTTATTAATATTTTTTGTAGGGATGGGGTCTTGCAGTGTTGCCCAGGTTGGTCTCAAACTCTTGGGCTTGAGCAGTCCTCCTGCCTCAGCCTCCCAAAGTGCTGGGATTACAGGCATGAGCCACCACATCAGGCCCAAAAATTAAAAAAAAAATTAGCCTAGGCGAGTGGTGCCAGCCTGTGGTCCCAGCTATTCAGGAGGCTGGCGTGAGAGGATTGCTTGAGCCCAGGAGTTTGAGGCTGCAGTGAGCTGTGATCACACTGCTGCACTTCAGCCTGGACAACAGAGGCGACCCTGCCTCAAAAGGAAAAAAAAAAAAGAAAAAGAAATAGGCATAGGGATTGCCACAATGGGGTTTTGCAGTCAGGCAGTTGGGGAGAGAGATTGGGCTCAACTCTGAATACAGCATGGACAAGTGAGAATTTATAGCCAAGGAGCAAGGTTGGGTCAGTGGATGGAAAATTACTAAGAGGAAACATCAGAGATAAGGGGGATCTGGCTAAGCCCATCCAATAGGATTCTTGCTGCAGGCAGGCCAGGGTGACCAGACATCACCTGGGAGATAATAGAGGCTAGGGAACTTTTTTTCTTTTTAAGGCGGAGTCTTGCTCTGCCACCCAGGCTGGAGTGCAGTGGCACGATTTCAGCTCACTGCAACCTCCACCTCCTGAGTTCAAGCGATTCTCCTGCCTCAGCCTCTCAAGTAGCTGAGTGCGCACCACTACACCTGTCTAATTGTTGTATTTTTAGTGGAATGGAGTTTCACCATGTTGGCCAGGCTGGTCTTGAGCTCCTGAGCTCAAGTGATTCGCCCACTTCAGCCTCCCAAAGTGCTGGGATTACAGGCATGAGTCACCTCACCCAGCCCAGGCTAAGGAACTTAATTAGATTATGGAAGGTGATCAGATATGGAGGGTGGGAGGCTCTGGTTAAAGTGACTTAGCAGGAATCTAGCTAAAAAGTCAGGCCTAGCTGAAAAAGTTCAGGAAAGTCTGAGTAGAGTTTGATCAAGGATAGAATTTGTCAGGGGATAAATCAGGAGGAACCATCAGAAGCAGGCCTGGGCTAGCTCCTGGGCTGTGCCAGCAGGCCACAGAGGGAGTACTCAAAGACCTTCAGGTCAGGATGTCCCTTGTGGATACTGGAGTGAAATCAGGCCCAGTTGGAGCTGAGTTGCTGTTGAGTTCTGCATGGGCTTCCCCAGGACCACCTTCCGGGGGCTGAACTAGCAGCCCCCACTCTGGCTCCTTACTGATGAGAGGCTGTTTGATTGCCTGGGACATCCTCTGGCTGTGCTTCCTGAGACTAGAGCTGCCACATCTCCTGTGGCAGCCACCCTCCCTCAGAGATTGCCCCAGGTCTGGAGGGAGGTGGCAGGGTGCCTCAGACAGGCCTGGATCCAATTCCTGCTCTGCCCTCACTAGCTCATGACCTTGGGCAAGGCTTTTTAATGTCTCAATGCATCAGTTTCTTCATCTGTAAAGTGGGGATAAGAAGATCCATGGTTGTCGTGAGGATTAATGTTTGCTTGAAAGGGGCTTCCCTCCTCCTCCACCATCCCTTTGCTTTGGAGGTTAGATGCTGGGGTATGGGGGATAGGTGTGCCTCATCCTACAGATCTATGCAGCTTCCATTTACCCCAGAGACTCAGGAACCTCTGAGAATAAAGGGCTTAATCCACACTAGTTTGGGACAAAAATACTGTGGGACATTATGCCAGTGTTCATAGCAGCATTATTCACAATATCCTAAAGATGGAGAGAACCCAAATACCCATCAGTGGATGAATAGATAAACAAAATGTGGTATATACCTGCAATAGAATATTATCCAGCCTTAAAACAGAAGGAAATTCTGATACATGCTACAGCATGATGAATCTTGAAGACATCATGTTAAGTGGAATAAGCCAGACACAAAAGGACAAATACTGTATTACTCTACTTATATCAGGTACCTGGAAGAGTCAAGTTCATAGAGACAGAAAGTAGAATAGGAGTTCCCAGGGGCTAGGAAGAGCGGGTAACGGAGTCATTGTTGAATGGGTATAGAGTTTCAGTTTAAGTGATGAAAAAGTTCTAAAGATAGAACAGTGGTGATGGTGGTGCAACGATGTGAATGTACTGTTATTAAACTGTACATTTAAAAATAGTTAAAATGGTAAAATTTGTGATGTGTATTTTACCACCGAAAAGCTCACAATGGCTAGGCATGGTTGCTCACGCCTGTAATCCCAGCACTTTGGGAGGCTGAGATGGGCGGATCACCTGAGGTCAGGAGTTCCAGACCAGCCTAGCCAAAATGGTGAAACCCCATCTCTACTAAAAATGAAAAAATTAGCCAGGCATGGTGGTGGGCAACTGTAATCTCAGCTACTCAGGAGGCTGAGGCGGAGAATCACTTGAACTCGGGAAGCGGAGGTTGCTGTGAGCCAAGATTGCGTCATTGCACTTTAGCCTGGGTGACAAGAGTAAAATTCCATCTCAAAAGAAAAAAAAGGCACGGTGGCTCATGCCTGTATTTCCAGCACTTTAGGAGGCCGAGGCGGGCAGATCACGAGGTCAGGAGATCAAGACCAGCCTGACCAACATGGTGAAACCCCGTTTCTACTAAAAATACAAAAATTAGTTGGGCATAGTGGTGGGTGCCTCTAATCCTAGCTACTCAGAGGCTGAGGCAAGAGAATTACTTGAACCTGGGAGGTAGAGGTTGCAGTGAGCTGAGATCGTGCCACTACACTCCAGCCTGGGCGACAGAGTGAGACTCCATCTCAAAAAAAAAAGAAGAAAAAAAACCCCACAAAACAACGAAACAAAAACTGGGACAGGCTGGGATACACATGGGCTGCAGGAGAAGCCAGAGGAATCTGGATGCAGCACTAAGACCTAAATTGATGGACAAATGAGTGTGGGGTGTGGCTGTCCTGCTGTCCTGAGGGGTGCACTTGAGACCAAGTGTTTTGTACCCCAGGCAACTTTGCAGTAGCACCCCTTAACTGAGTGTAGCATCCAGGCACAGCCCACTAAGAAACAGGCAGTAATTCTCCCTTTCTCCCAGGGCTCAGATTGAGATACCATAGAAATTGAGGTCAAATCAACATTTCTTTATTGAGACCATCCCTGTGTATAGACTTTGGAGTGGCCCTGGGGGAGATAAGTGTGGGTGGGAGAGAAGATCTCAAACTATCAAAAGTTTGCTCCATGTCACAGATAACCTGCCCAAGGCCTCCAGGCCAATGTGAAGAGATAGGCACAAGGTTGAGCAGGATGGATGATAAATGCCAAGCTGGGTGCAGAGACAGGGGCAGTGGCAGTCTGGGTTGACCTCCCATAAGAAGGAGCTACAAGGAGACACTGAAGGGTGGGAGGATTTGAAGAAGGGAAAAAAGAGGTTGTCTGAGGCTGGAGAGTTGGACATAGCATGGTGTTGACAGGGCCTGGCCTAACCGGATGTCAACAGTGAGGTAAGGGGGCATCATGAGATGTCATGCTGGAGAGGGTGGTACAGGCCCCACACAACAGGCAAAAGCTCTAGCTCTGGCTTGGAGGCAGCAGGGAGCTCTTGCACATTCTAAATTGGGGTAGGCAGAACTCTTGTCCCCAGGTATGTCCATGGCCAGTCTCCTCAGGGCCTGGGTGGTGGGGCAAATGCTTCTTTGGCTCCTTCCTGCATAGCCACCCTCAGAACTGCCTCTGCTTCTCAGATCTTTGAGACCGGTACAGACTCATCCAAAAAGCCATCTTCTTCTCCTTGAGCTTCTTGCCCACGCTCGTGGTAAAATCCAGCTGCAGGTACTTTTCATCCTTGCCGTAGCGTGGCCAGCAGGGCAGATTCCCATCATTGGGGTTTCTGCCCAAAAGGGAAAAAGAGGATTATCTCTGTTCCTCTTCATCCTGCTTCTTTCTCTCACCCTTCCCTCCTTTAATTTCCCCTTGGGAGTTGGGGTTCCAGAGAGCTTTACAGAGATGATACTTAGATCTTTAAGAAAGAGTAGGAAAGTATGTAGTGGGATGGGCCTTCCAGGCAGAGCAAACAGTATGTGCCAGGTTGAGAGATATAAAAGACCAAGGCAGCCAGCTGCGGTGGCTCACACCTGTAATCCCAACACTTTGGGAGACTGAGGTGGGCAGATCACAGGGTCAAGAGATCGAGACCATCTTTGCCAACATGGTGAAACCCATCTCTACTAAAAATACAAATATTAGCTCGAGCACCTTGCCTGTAGTCCCAGCTACTCAGGAGGCTGAGGCGGGAGAATCACTTGAACCTGGGATGCAGAGGTTGCAGTGAGCCGATTGCAGCACTGCACTGCAGCCTGGGTGACAGAGGGAGAATCCATCTCAAAAATAAATAAATAAAAAATAAAAGACCAAGGCTTTTGGAGGAAGCACAAATAAAGAGGTAAAAACAGGGTGTGTGTGAAATAAATGGAAGTGGAAAGGAGACGACATAGGAAAGATTTTGAAAGGCCTTTCAGGCAAGGCTGAGGGGCTGGGACTTTATCTTGGAGGCAGAGAGAAGCCATGAAGAGTTTTAAGCAGGTGAGTGACATGGTTAAATGTTATTTCAGAAAGACCCCTTAGGCTGGGTGTGGTGGCTAATGCCTATAATCCCAGGACTTTGGGAAGCTGAGGTGAGATTGCTTGAGCCAGGGAGTTGGAGACCAGCCTGGGCAAAATAGCAAGACCCCATCTCTACAAAATACAAAAATTAGCCGGGCATGGTGGTGTGTGCCTGTAGTCCCAGCTACTTGGGAGGCTGAAGTGGGAGGATTGCTTGAGCCTGGGAGGTCAAGGCTGCAGTGAGCTATGATTGCACCACTACACTCCAGCCTAGGCAGCAGAGTGAGACCCTGTCTCAAAAAAATTAAAAAAAAGAGTGGCCAGGCATGGTGGTTCATGCCTGTAATCCCAGCACTTTGGAAGGCCAAGACGAGCAGATTGCCTGAGATCAAGAGTTCAAGCCTGGGTGACAAGGGGAAACCCCATCTCTAACTAAAAATACAAAAAATAGCCAGGCTTTGCGGCACATGCCTGTAGTTCCAGCTACTCAGGAGGCCGAGGCAGGAGAATCGCTTGAATCCAGGAGGCAGAGGTTGCAGTGAGCTGAGGTTTTGTCACTGCACTCCAGGCCAGGCAATAGAGCAAGACTCTGTCTTAAAGATACATAAATAATTGATTTTTAAAAAATTAAAAAAGAAAAAGAAAGACACTTTTGAGTGTCATAAGGAGGAAGGATTGAAAGGAGAGGCCAGGTGTGGTAGCTCACGCCTGTAATCCCAGCACTTTGGGAGGTTGAGGCGGGTGGATTGCTTTAGGTCAGGAGTTCGAGACCAGCCTGGCCAACATGGTAAAACCCTGTCTCTACGAAAATACAAAAATTAGCTGGGTTGGGGTAGGGGCCTGTAATTCCTGCTACTCGGGAGGCTGAGGCAGGAGAATTGCTTGAACCTGGGAGGCAGAGGTTGCAGTGAGCCGGGATCGTGCCACTGCACTCCAGCCTGAGGTGACAGAGTGAGATTCTAAGAAAATAGTCACAAAGCTAGCCAAAGCCCCCCTTACATGTCGCCTGCCCCCGAGGCTGGCCCAGACACCTCCTCTATGCTCTCAAAGTTCCTTGTGCTCCCCCAGTACAGCTCTCAGTGTGCCAGACTGTAATTTCCTGATTTTATGTGGTGAGCTGCTGGAGGATGGGGCTTATGTCTGCAACATCCTTGAATTCCAGCTCCCAGTACTGGGGTTGGGCCCAAAAGAGAGCAGTGGGGAATGACTGTGGAATGCTTGAGTGAATGAAGAGTGTGGTTCATGGATCAAGAAGGACACATTCTGGAGATATTTAGGATCTGGTGAATGACTGGGGAAAGCTGAGGAGGAAGGGGCATTCTGGTGGGGCTGACTGGGCAGTCGGCTCCTGCCCAGCCTGGGGGCAGTTTCTGCAGGACATGCTGGGGCAAATATCTGAAGCAGCTGGCCATCAGGTCCAGTACTGGGCAGGTAGAATGCCCAGATATGTCAGGGGACATACTCACCCTGTGCGGGCAAAGTTGGCCCAGTATTTCATCATCCGGAGGCTAAGTGCCTTCTCCTTACCCGTGGAAAAACCTGGGGGCAGAATAGGATGTGGTATTTTGGACAGAGCAGGGGATGCTGACATCCCACCCTACTCCTGCTGCTGCTGCTGCTTCCAGAGCAGACTTTCATTTGGGAGAGCATCCCAGATTAGGAACTGGGGAGCTCCCCGTGGCCAGCTGATGGAGGGGTGGGTCTGCACAAAGAGGTGGGGGACTGGACACCCAGTGGGGGTGTCAGGTGGGGCTTTGCACCTGTGGCGAAGGGGCCCCCGAAGAGGAAGTACATCTCATCCCCATGGTCCGCCCCATCAGTGCGGGGTTTGAGGATCATTCCAGGAGCGTAGCGCTCAAATTCATACAGGTAGACAGGGAGGCTGGCATCTGTGAAGAGGGAAACTGAGGAGGGCTGCAGGAAAAGCCTCAGTTTAGGCTTCCCATCCACCCCGTGTGTCCCACTCACTTGCATCAAGCAGGAAAAAGAGCTTTGGCTTCAGGATCAAGGGGGCAGACTTGAATCCTATCTGTACTACTCATTTGCTGTGTGACCTAGAGCAAGTCACTCCACCTCTCTGAATTGTGTCAGTAATTCCTTATCTGCAGACTGAGAATACTAAAAGGTAATTCACAGGATTGTGGCCAGAATCATGGCAGCCTTTCCTCTTCCCTGTTCTGAACCTTTCTTGGCCTCATATTGAAGGGTCTTCAGTATCTGCATTTTCCAACCCCACCTTTAACCTGTCACCCACATGTTCCCCAAGGCTTAATCAGCCTGGGTTTTCAAGGTGCCCCTAAGCTTTTCCTCTCACCCAGAAGCCTTCTCTGACCACCCCAGGCTGCTCCTCTGGATCGCCTGAGCTCCTACCCTTCTTCCTAAGGAAAAGCGCTTCCTTACATATAAATATATATGTATATATTCAAATATATATACATATATAAATCTATCTATTTTTTTTTTTTTGAGATCAATTCTTGCTCTGTTGCCCAGGCTGGAGTGCAGTGGCGTGATCTCAACTCACTGCAACCTCTGCCTCCTGGGTTTAAGTGATTCTCCTGCCTCAGCTTTCCAAGTAGCTGGGACATGCTATAGTACAGGCATGTGCCACCACATCTGGCTAATTTTTTTGTATTTTTAGTAGAGACAGGTTTCACCATGTTGGTGAGGCTGGTCTAGAACTCCTGACCTCAAATGATCTGCCCGCCCCGGCCTCCCAAAGTTCTGGGATTACAGGTATGAGCCACCATGCCTGGGCCCTTCCCCTCTTATAGTTGATAGCATGCTGCCTCCTCTGTATTATCTTAGAATCCTATACTAGCCCAGAAGTACAGAGAGGGTAGGGGAGCCGTTGATAAGCCCTGCTGGTAAACAGTACAGCTAGAGAGTGGATGGGGCCAGTGTGGCTACTCTTGGGGACCCTGCATACCTCGGTGGTAGTGGGCAGTCTTCAGCGTGGTATACACGAAAGCGGCATCTTCAACTATGTCCATCATACAGTTTCGTAGCATCTTCCAATCATGCTCATTGGTGTTGTCCAGGTACTCCTCCACCACAAGTGGTATCTGCTCCTTGGTGATATTCTGGGTGGGGAGGCCACACCTATCTAAGGCCTGGGTGCCAGTTGGGCCAGAGGTGGGCCCACCAGTGACTTGGACCCAGGCTCAGCACCCCAGGAGTTTTTGACCTGGGAGGGTGAAAAAGGGGAGCTTCCTGGGAAAGTTTCCATCTCTACTGATTGTAACCCCTGATTTTGCTACATAACTGCCCCTATGATCCAGAGCATGTCTGGGGTCCTTACCTATAAGCAGCCATCTGATCCCACACCAAAGCAGCCATCTGATCCCACACCAAACCCCAGGCCCTCCGAGAAAGATCCTTACCCTGGCTAGGAGCCCCTTTGCAAAGAGCAGCTACTAGGTTAAAAAAAAGGGGGGGCTCAGCCCTGTCCGAACTGAGAACCCCTGTCAGCTGGGCCCCTCACCAACAGGGTGTGGGTACTCCACAGCATCCTGGTGATCGTTTCCTTCCTCATCACCTGATGGTTTAGCGGGAACTTCATGATCTGTTCACAAAACAAGGACCCCGGTGTGGGTCAGGCCTGGGCATTAGGAGGGATTGCAACCCAGAGCCACAAAGACCCCAAGGGTCTTGCCCATCTAATGATGAGTTCTCAGACAGAGCACACGGCCCAGGAAGGGCCCATGACTCTCTCTTGCCCCCTGCTCCCATCCTGCCCATCACTACCACCTGGGCCAGAGCTGAAGTGGTACTGAGCAGCGGTCCAGCCTGAGTTGGGGCATCTGCCCTGACCCAGGAGCAAAGGAGGGCTTCAGGATTTGCAGTTGCCTAGAGGCTTGGGAATGAGCATCATAACCCATGAATTTGGGGCCTTCAAACCTCCAACAGGCCACACTTCTCCCTTCTTCCCTTCCATCATTCCTGGCCAGTTCTCACTGTACAGGGACTACAGGAGGCTCCCAAGCATATAGGCATCCCCAGAGGGGCTACTGGCATCTGACCTGGTGCCCAGGACCATCCAAGAGGCAACCTTCCCTGCCTCCACTGTGGTACTCATGTAAGGCAAGAGCCAATTGAACTCCTACTCACTTACATAAGGCACGAGCCAATTGAACTCCAGGTTGTTGACACCCAGAAGGTAGGGCACAGATGAAGTCTGCCCCTGGGTCAGAAGCACCAAAGGGTCATCTGGCAACACCACACCATCTACCACAGGGCTCATGAGCCAGATAGTCTACAAGGCAAAGGGTATTTCCAGCCAGTCTTCTCGAGTATCCTCCCAGGGTCCCTGTGACTGTGAGGAGGCTGCTTTAGCCTAGGCTCTTTGATTGGGAAAATGCTAGGGCTGGCATGGTGAGCTCCAGGAGGATGGCGGTGGGTGGGGAGCAGGATAGGCAGGACCAAGCTACGTGGACTTGGGACACTTACTGCTGGTATCTGTATAGCTCACTTCTTCACCTCTTGAAAATCTTTGCTAAACGTCACTTCAGTGAGTCCCTTCAGTGAGTCCTGCCCTATCCCCCAACCATTCTATTTACGGCCCACACCTCCCAACAGGTCCAACCCCCCTTCGCCCTCTCCATTCCTTGCTATTCACTTACCACCTTCTAAGGAGGTGGATAATGTATTTATTTATAGGGTTTATTGTCCTTCCCCACTGGAACATCAGCTCCACTAGGGAAGGGATCTTGGCCTGAACAATTTCCTAAGTATCCCAAGTGCCTGGCACATAGTAGGTGTTCAATAAATACTCAAATTGCAGAATGTGGCCTGATTACCTCTTCAGGGTCTTTCTGGAAATTCAACTCAAAGAATCTCTGTGGGGGAGAGGAAGGATCAGAGTTAAAGGACGTTTTCTCTGTGTGCTCTTGAGATAGGGTCCCTGGGGAAGTAGTTGGAGGTGGCTGGGTAACAGGATAGGAGGACGGCCTTCAGGTAGCCAGTTCAGGCAGCTGAAATGTTTTACCTACCATCTTCTCGGACACACGCATGACCTTGGCCCCTGATAGTGCCCTTAGGCAGGTTACCAGGATCTGTGTGCTGTTGTGGTTGCATCCAGCCAGGTGGGCAACCTTCTAGAGAGAGAAGGGATACTCAGGGGTGCTTCCCTCCTGCCCCTCCTTGCTGAGCCCTGGGGAAGGAGAGGCACTCACCTTGGCCACTTTCAGTGGATTAGGAGTGATGAAAAGTTTGAATAATGCAGTGCCACTCTGGGTAATGGCCCGATGGAAGAGACCTGAGGCTAGGGGTGATATCATCTGCAAGGTTTGGGAGGAAGCCACCCATGAGATGCCCAAGTAGGGACACCTGGCCTGTTCTGGGCATCTGGCCATGGGCAGGCAGCCTGAGTGAAGCCAGGAAGAGCAAACATCTGGGAGGGAGTCAAGAGTCCTGGGGTGATGTCCTAGACCTAAAGCCAGTGGTCTCTCTGCCTCTGGTCTGTGCAGTGGGCCCCCGTGGGGTCCAGAGGGGATGTGAGATTGTGGGAGGAAATCTGCTGGTGTGGGAAAGGTGTCTCCCTCTGCTTTGGGGCTAGTAATGAGGGGTAGGTGGAGGAGACCTTATGGTTTCCCCAGCTTGTTACCTGTGCTGACAGCTCTTGGCCTCTCTCCATTGCCCAAGTTTGGGGAACAAACACATCTGGGGCCTCCCATCCTATCCCCTGGATACCTCACACTTCATGTTCCCCAAACCTTCTCCAGCCAATCCCTGTTTGGGTGGCATCCCTGACCCCACATCATCCCCCAGCCCCAGGGGCCTTCCCTATCTCTGCTTATTCCCACACCCAGGTGCCCTAGTCCTGTCCATATGGCCTCCTGCATCATGCTGAGTCATCCTGTACTCTCCATCTTTCCTGCTCCTGCTTTAGAGCCAGTCCCCATGATCTCCCTGGGATATACTCTATCCTCATCCCTGCTCCTCCCAGTAGCTCTCCAAGTCTCTGTTCCTGTTTCTTGCCAACCCAGTCCCATGCAGCAGGCTGAGACATCTCTCTGAACGGACATCTGATTGTGTCACTTTGCTGCTTAAAATCTTTCCCTGCTTTGGAGAATCACTTGAACCCAGGAGGTAGGGGTTGCAGTGAGCCAAAGCACCATTGCAGTCCAGCCTGGGCAACAAGAGTGAAACTCCGTCTCAAAAAAAAAAAAAAAAAAATCTTTCCTTGCTTTTTAATGAAGTTTGGATAAAGTTGCTTAATTCTCTGGGCCTTCGTTTCTTTATCTGTAGAATGGGAACAACAGCACTTTTCTTTTTGGACTAGGGAAGGAATTACATGGCATGATGACACAGGAGCTTAGGAGAGTGCCTGACACACAGGAAGTGCACAAGTGTTGAGTATTATTTTGACTGTGGCCAGCAAGGCCCTGTGCGATGTGTTCACTTCCCAGCCATGTGCCCCTCACAGGGCACCTTACATTACACCCAGGTTCCAGGCACATCCCGGGTCAGCAGTCACATAGGAGTCAGGGACAAAGCCCTGTGTCCAAATCATGTCCCTGGCTCCTAGGCCTGGTGTGAGGTCCTGGCCTTGCCCAGTGGGCAGATGGTGGGCTCTGTTCAGGGGATAGAGTTCTGGGGGAATGCGGAGAGGCAGGAGGTGCTGGCCAGCACCTGGATTTGCTAATTACCCCAAGCCTCAGCACTGCCCTTCCTGGGGCTCGGTTTTCTCATCAGTGATATCGCTAAGCAGAGGAGACATCCTTGGCTGTGAGGGGCGGTCCCTTTGGCAGGGGTCTGTGACAGGCATGTTGATGTACACGCAAATCTGCACACGGCCTGTGCAGTGGAGGATACATTTGTGGGAACGGAGGAGCCTAAGTCTGTGCTGAATCCTTCTGGGCATTGCTCTCACCAGTCCTGAGATGCACATGGCTCCCGCCGACTGGCCGAACAGGGTCACATTTCCTGGGTCTCCCCCGAAGGCCGCGATGTTCTCCTGCACCCAGCGCAGAGCTGCCATCTGGTCCAGCAGCCCCCAGTTCCCGCGCGCGTGGCTGTCGCCCGTGCTGGGCGTGCAGGGTTCACTGTCAGGGTCCCGGGCCTCGAGAGTCGGGGTGCCTAGGGCTGCCTTCCTGAGCTCCCCGCAATCCAGCCCAGCCTTGCCCTTCTAAAACACAGTCCTGTGACCACACCCACTTCCTTGGAGTTAGCTCGCTCCATGCAGACTGTACGGAGCGCCGGCCCCACCTCGCGGCCCCGCCCTCCCTTCCCATCCAGTCCTCGCCTTTCCTCCCCGAGCTGCGGTCCCAGAGGGTCCCATCCCCGCCACCTCAGGAAACCGAAGACACCGAGCCTGTACTGCAGAAACACCAGCAGCACTTTCTCGCGGGCGGCCAAGTAAGAGCCCTCGTACGAAGAAGCGGCGCCCACGACGAAGGCGCCTCCCGGGAACCAGACCATCACCTGGGCAAGGAAGGCCAGGTCCTGAGCGGGGCGGGGCGGTGGGAGGCGGTGGGACCGCGGGCGTGGGAGATCTGGCACTCACCGGCAGAGGGGGGTCCCCGGGCTCCCGCACTGGCGCATACACGTTCAGGTACAGACAGTCCTCACTGAAGCGCAGAAACTTGTACCGTTTCCGTATGTTGACGTACATGGAGGCCATCTGGCCCCAGGACTCCTGCAGGCACCTGCGGGCACCAGGTGCATGTGGGCCCCGCGCAGTGGCGGCAGCGGCCGC
>PVKP010022479.1:30000-37609 GCA_004027715.1 Plecturocebus donacophilus | reverse complement strand
TTTTTTTTTTTTTTTTTTTAGTAGAGACAGGATTTTGCCATGTTGGCCAGACTGGTCTCAAACTCCCAACCTCAGGCAATCTGCCCACCTTGGCCTCCCAAAGTGCGGGGATGACAAGTGTGAGCCACCACTCGTGCCCTGCTAATTTCTTTATAACTAACAAAACTAGTAAGTATGAAAATGCATAATCATTTTAGTCAAATATTTAAATGATTACTAATAAACAAGACTTAAAACATGCAAAAGACATGAAAGTCTAGCTACATAAAATAAACATTTATGATAGTAAACTATAAGCCTTTTCTATTGCATTGCAGAGATGAGTAATCTGTGACATCTGAAGCTATTTTGAGTGGCTTTTATAGTGAGTGTACAAATTATAGCACTTAAAAATGTTGAGACATGCATTGAAAAGCAGTTTCATTCTCTTATCATCTACATAAAGAGAAAGGGACAACAGAGTCTTTGTTGACCACTTGAGCTGGGAGCAGTGTAGAGAAAAAGTGAAGAGAGACAAAAACTAGATTAGGAACAAAACAAAGCTTTGCTCCTTTTGAGTCCAGCATCACTGCCCCAAGACTTCTTTTTTTCATATGTTGCTTGAATTTGTGAGCTCCTGAATTCTCAAACACCTCCGAATATCTTCCAGCTACATCCCTTGGAACATTACCCCGAAGATAAGATGAAAGTGTCAAGGAAGGCTTCTCCCCATTTTAGTTCTCCCACTCTCCTTGTGACAAGCCTTGGCCACAACTAAAAGGAAATCAGGTATAATTCTTTGCAAGCTGCATGGATTTCTATTCAGTGGTGATGAGGGAGAAGCGAGGCATCTCATCATGTCTATTTCAAGCGCAATATGTGAAAGCCACTGTCAGACCAAGTGTTTTCCAGAGCTGCTGTAGTTTGCCTCTCTCACAGGATGGCTGTGAAACTCAAAAAGCATATGAGAGAGCAAGCATTTGGCAATCATAAAATAGTCTACAGATAAAAAGAATTCTTCATGGTAAGAAAAGCACATTACCAGTGAAATTCTTAAATATCTATTTTTCAGATGCTATTATCTTATCTATAAACCACATAATAAATTAATCTTCTACGGATACCATACATTGAAATAAATTTATGGTATTAGCAGTGCTGAACTGGAAATAGCTGAGTCATAATTATTTAAATGTTGGACAAAATATTGGGTATGTGTCCTCGATAAGTTGGAATGAAGAAGAGAGTGAAATATCTGGGGAGATCTTGTGATTTTTGAGAAATGCAGCTAGACTCAATTCCATGCATAAATGAAAGAAGCACACTCTCTCTTTGGGATGGCTTTTAGCAATATCACCTTCTAACTATAACAATACTCTCAACTGATGGAAGGAAGTGCCATTTCTCCCCTGACCAGAAGACAATTCTCTGAGTTCTATGAGAATCTTATTTTACCCAGAGGAATGCCCTCTACTCTCAGTTAGTGTGTACCAGCCACATGCTAAAGTGGCTGAATTTAGTTAGGACCTCTTACTGTCCTGCATTTCCCACTCAATCCTTCTTTTAAGTTGGCTTCCTTATGCCTATGGGAGAAAACAAAATAGACATTTGAATATGAGTATTCTAGTCCTGTATAAATCATATGGTAAGGTCTTCAGATAATCAGATTTCTAGGCTAAAAAGGAAAATTAGTGATTCAATAACAAAACCATGCTTCTCATATCTAGACTGTTTATATTGAGACATTCACCAGACTAAATTAGCTTTATTTCTTTTTCTATATTAAATTTACCTCAGAACTGAAAACAATTTTGATAGCTAGATCAGTGTTTCAAGCTATATCAGGGACATCTCATCATATATCAGAGACTCTTATTGTCCCTGGTTCAGGAGCTTTTCTTCATCTATTTGTGAAGTAATTATAATTTATATCCCACCTACAAGCAACTACTTCCAAGCAAAATAAGCTGTGAGCAAATTAACCATGTTGGTTTTATATTCTGTATTTCAACATGTTGTGATGAAGTCCCTAGACTGAGGCAGGAGAAAATCTGAATGACTGTAAATTGTGTGCATGTATGTGTTTTTATGTGTTCAATGACAATCTTCCAAGAGAAAAATATACAGAATGCAAAAGGATTAAAGCCTATGGCTAATAAGAGAAATTAAAAATCAAATAAAATACAAAAAACCGGAAAGTCACAAAGAGGTTAGATATCCCCAAGGAAGAAAAAAAAAAAAACTTTATTTTCCACTACTGTCAACCAAAGAGTACCCAAGTAACATGTACAGTCATTAATTTATTTAGAAACTTTTTTAAAAAATAAAAATTTAACTCTTATTGTTGAAGACTTCCCTCTCCTAAACAGCCACATTGTTTCCACAGCATTTATAGCTTCCTTAATGCAAATAAGGAGACATGGAAGAAAGGATTATTCTTATTTTTATAGCCTAGGCAGACTTTACTGCTGCATGGTGCACACCAGTGTCTTAGGAGTAAGGCAATACCTGAAGCTCATCTCAGGAAAATAAGGACTCATTAAATTTTGTGTATCCTATATCTCTTTCCATCGATTTTTCAACTGCTTCCTATTTCACCTTTCTCCCACAGCCAAATGTAAGCAATAGGATCGGGCAATTATTAAGAACTATGACCTGCTTCCTCCGGTTCAGTCCTCAAGGATCTCGTTAAGTAATATGGTGGGTTTCACGATGGGGACTGACCAAAGAGCATTTGCACTGACTATGTGGCATTTGTAATCCCTCTTCTGAACCATGACGCTGCTGATGACATCTTGGTGCAAAGACCATTCAGCTAGTGTTCACACCTCAGTGACAACATAGGCACAGGATTTAAAAAACCTTGCATAGAAAAATGAGAAAAGCAAAGAAATTCAACACTGGTTATCTCTTCAAATGCCTAACTCTTTAATAGCAATCATTTTTGGCTTGACTATTTTGAAACAATATATTTTGACATGGCCATATTGATTCAGTCATTTTAATATGGTAGTAAAAAAAAAAAAAAAAAAACAACTTTGTTAAGGCATTAGATTTCACTTCGTTTTACTAAAATATATCCACTATAGACATGTCTAACCCAGACCTCAATTACCAAAGGAATATACTTCATATCTTATTTAAACATTTCTATAATTAGATGTTACCTCTAGAATACAAAATAATGATATATGTTAATATAAGATATACATTAATCTCTAAGGGGACATCAAATCTATATCCCAAATCTTCAGTTTAATAATATTACATGTAATTTATATACAGAGAGTTATTTATTATAAATGAAATGAAAACTGGATTTCCTAGGCCATTTGAAATAATAATATGTGATCTTGGTGTGTTCAAATACCATCTTTCTCCAGGTCTTATGGCTGATGCAAAAAAATAAGAAAATTTGAAATAAAGTAATCATTGATGCAGGTGAGTCCTGAGAGAATGAGCACATACTTATTTTAACAATTGATGGGCATTGTGATATGTGAAACCAGGTTAAGTATTGACTCCTATATACCTGATGTTTCAACTGGATTGGGATTAATCCCCTTTCTGTAGCCCTTGCCTAAACTTTACTCCAGCAGTAACATCTGTTTTTGCACAGAACCTACCTTATCTGCTATCCTCACTGTTTCAGCCTCACTTAGCTCGGTGATAGAGTGAGGCCGAAGATAATAAAATCTGAAAAATTAATAGTTTTCCTAAGCCATGTCAAAAACAACGTTATGTAAAAATTGCATATCAAAGTGGTATTTGATAATGTCCTGGCATTAAAATGCTTTTGTTAAAAATGTTGCAAATGTCAAGGAGTTCCATCAAAATATCATGAAAACATTTAACTCTTCATGACACAATCACAAAAGAAGCCCAAGACTTCTTAGATGAATGAGAATGATTTCAGTGAATGGAACTAGAGAAGAATAGAGTGTGTGGATATTATGGGGAAAAGGGGATAATAAGAATGAAAAACAAAGAAATAAGCTAAACAATTTCACAATCACTTTTTTATTCTTAAATCTGTAAAGGTCTGACCGTGAAGGTAGTTAAATATTCTTTTAATCAAAACTTCTATAAGCCTTTACAAAGAGTAGCATCAGCCACTTGACAGAATGGTAAGGTTTTTTTCCAACCATCTCAAAATACAACTTCCTCCCAAAGTGGTAATTGAAATGTATATCAAGCATAGAAATAAATTGCTTAGTAAGGATGAAATGTAATACAATTTTCTGCTAAAGACCAAATCTCATTTTAAGAAAATCTTAATGGTCACAGGGATTTTTTTTTTTCAATGATAATGTATTTTGCAAGTGGTTCAATTTGAAGTAGGGACAACCAAGGGCATCATTTTTCTGTCAGAAACGATATGTGTTAGAAGAGCTAACAGACCCTTTTCATTGATAATTTATATATCTCACAAATGAAGAAAATTCTGATTTCTGACAAAATTTAATTATATTTTTATTTCAACCTTTCCTAGAATGTCTTATTACATATATTATGAGAAGACTAAAATATTGGCCTGAGAAGTAAGACACTTATATAACTTTTGGCTAAGGGACCAGGAGGTTTTGGTGAAATCACTACTCTAGAGACGTGGAGTAGTCTCTATAGCAGAGTTCCTTTGCTTGAGGAACATTTTCAAAAGTGTTTACTAATATATTTAACAAGAACATGAGGTCTCCTTGACAATATATGCATACAATCCAATAATGTGCATAAGATACCCCTCTGATCTTTTTTCATAGTAAAATAGTTTTCTGTCTGTCCCTGAAAACTCCACTCCAGATTCCAGCATGAGTAGGGTCCTTGTCTCCTCCCTTCATTGGCATCTAAATTACAAAAGAATAGTAAAGTATTTCCTTGACTCTAAAACAAAGAAAAAATTCTAAGTTTTAAGATAAATATTGATTTTTAAATCAGTAGAATAACAAATAATAGTTTGTTAACCAAACTATTTTGTTAAACTATTTCGTTAGTTTGTTAAATAACAAACTATAAATAGTTTGTTAACCAGCAACTAAGGAAATGAATAGTTATACTTGACAACTAAAACTAGATTGTCGAAGAGTAGTACTTTGTCTTATTTGCCTTTGCATTTTCATCAATCTCCTTTAGCCCTGATATAGCAGGAACTTAAGAAAGTCAAAAAATAAGCAAATGGAAATAGCTTTATTCATTCTAGCACTAATACTGAAACAATACTGTGTGTATGGTTCAATATACACATACTACAATCTATATCCTAAGATTGTTACAATCCTTATATGTGTGGTAAAATATGTTAAATCACTCTGGTGCCCAATTAATCAGCATATACTATCTACAAAGTTCATACTGTAAATGCAAGTTTTGTCAGCCTGAACTATTTACATAGTTCATACTGTAAGCACAAATTATGTCAGCCTGAACAGCTTTAATGTGTTATCTAAAAAACTTTCTCATTTCTGAATGACATTAGCTATTTCTATAGAAATGCACATGAGTTAGATCAAAGTCATTTAAAATTTTTCACTTTAACTTGATTTGATGTATTTGACTCTTAAAACCAGCAATGAATGTGCAATATTGATATGGAAAATTTATATAATTATGTGGGGAAAATGAATCAATGTTAATTATTGAAAAAAATTAGATATGAAATCATGAGATTTTATTACAGGTTACTGAGACCTTGTGAAGAAACAAACAAAATAACAATGTAGGCACTGCAGAGATTGGACATCATTATCAGCAGGTGAGAAGAGAATGCAGCAGCAGTTTTGTTAAGCATTACTTAGGTTTCAGATAATGTGATGCTGCCACTCCTGGTTGCCATGGCAATAGGATTCCCACCATATAATGTTTTTATTATGAAAAAAAAAACATGGAAATTAAATAACCAGTATTTAGAGATAAGAGAATTTAGTGATAGTCTAGCCCTAACATGGGAGAAAATAGAGGGAGAAGTCTGAGTTGGACTGAATCACAGAAGAATGAGGATATGAAGGTATTAATTTGTATCATTTATAAAAGGGCTAAGGGACTAGGTTCAGATAATGTGTTAAAGAATCTCCTGGTGTGGCACAATTCATTGTTTTTCTCACTCAGTTATAAAGTTATATAGTGTGGGTAACTAATTATATAGCTGTATGTTCATTATGTATAGCCAATTCTACCCACTGACACTAATGGTTAGAAGGAAATTGAGAGGGGGTAGATCACAAAAATACAATGTCCTGATGATCTGTACAAATTAGTGTGGTATCAGAGCAATATTATCAGACTCTTGCTAAAATTACTCTCCTACAACTCATTATTACCCAAAAGAGTTATACACACCAGAGGGATTTGGGGGTGTGTCGGTTCAAAGGCAATCAGTTTCAAGGATTTATGCAAAATTAACATATTTTAAGCAAAATTAGAATATATATATTCCATTATATAATATATATAAATATATTAATATATATTCTATATTATATATATTACACGTGTAATATTGTATAATATATTATCTAAAAATTATCTCAATAGATTCTCAGATATCTAAAGATCCCAGTTTGAGAAGCAACATATTATATATGAATATATAAATATATATATTATATATATGCTATTTTCAGTTAATGTTTAGATTCACCATGGAACTTGATATATTCAGAGATGCTATTAAGTTATTATTTTTTATTCTAGGTGTTTGGATTATCCATAGTAAGGTATAGCATATTATTTTGAAGTATGGAGTGCAACTCATATTCATTATGTGTCATACAATGACTAAAAACCATTATAAGTAAGGCACTTTAAGAGATGAAAAGCTGTAGTTGAGAAGTGCTATGCATATTTCTCAAACCAAGTGAAATAAAGATGAGCTTTGAACTCATAAATCTTACTTGAGTCATTGCTTTGTTAAAATTGCTTCTTACTTTTTTATCCATGCAAAATGTCATCATTGTCTTTTTTCTCTACTCATTTTAATAAAACAAATGATTGGTTATCATGAAACTTTACATTTCAAAAATATTTTTGTGAGTTTCTTGCCAGCTGAGTTTTTTTTTTTTTGGCAACAATATGCTGTAAAAGTAAAAGCAAAGATAAATAAATAATTCCTTATAGAAAATTCTGAAGCACCTCAGAACAGATCCATTGATGAAGACAGAATGCAAGATTCTTGCCATCATTCCTGCCCATCGTATAATACATCTTGTTTTTTTCCCCGAGTGGATGTTCATAAGGTAGGAGAGGAAGAGGTAAAAGCATGTTTAACACGGTCCAAGAATCAATAGTGTTTCAACATTCATTTTTTATAAAGTACCTAAATGAAACTTCTGACTGAGAGAGAGAGAGAGAGAGAGAGTAGTAAAGTGAGAACTCAGTGATTTCCAAAAATTATCTCAATAGATTCTCAGATATCTAAAGATCCCAGTTTGAGAAGCAACACATTAAATCCTAATGCCATTTTAGGAGTTTCTTAGCCCCAATACACAGCAAGAAAGACAATCATAAATACAGCCCTAAACTCAGTTGACAGAACTCACTTGCAAAGTGCTCATCCTGAGGATTCAGAATGCTTTCAATGTCCTTTTATATTGCTGTTAAAGTAAAAACAAAAATAAGAAAATCCTTATGTGGAAAA
>PVKP010022479.1:0-27500 GCA_004027715.1 Plecturocebus donacophilus | reverse complement strand
TCAAGTGATTATTTTTCTCACTATGATTTATATTTTCCTGCTTCATTGTATGCCTGGTGATATGGTTTGGCTCTAGACCACCACCCAAATCTCATCTCAAATTGTAATCCACATACATTAGGGGAGACACTAAGTGGGAGGTGATTTGATCATGAGGGTAGTTTCCCCATGCTGTTCTTATGATAGTGATGGAGTTCTCCTGAGAGCTGATGGTTTTAAAGTGTAGCACTTCCTCCTTATTGCACACACCCTCTCCTGCCACCTGTGAAGAAGGTTCCTTCTTCCCCTTCCACCATGATTGTAAGTTTCATGAGGCCTCTTCAGCCATGTGGAACTGTGAATCAATTAAATCTCCTTTGTTTATAAATTATGCCATCTTGGGTAGTATCTTTATAGCAGTATGAGAACAGACTAATACACCTGGTAATATTTGAATGATACCAGCAAATGTGAATTTTATATTTGAAATGTTGGGTTTTTTTTGTTTTTTTTTTGTTTTGAGACAGAGTGTCACTCTGTCACCAGGCTGGAGTGCAGTGGTGTGATCTCAGCTCACTGCAACCTCCGCCTCCCAGGTTCCAGAAATTCTCCTGCCTTAGCCTCCCCAAGTACCTGGGACTACAGCCATGTGCCACCATGCCCAGCTAATTTTGTATTTTTAGTAAAGACTGTGTTTCAACATGTTGGTCAGGAATGTCTTGATCTCTTGACCTTGTGGTCTGCCTGCCTCAGACTCCCAAAGTGCTCGGATTACAGGCATGAGCAATGGTGCCCAGCTTATTTTTGTATTCTTGTAAATATTATTGAAATTTGTTCTAGGATGTCGTTATTTGGAACACAGCTTGACCCTTTCAGGTCTTGCTTTTATGATATGTTAGTTGGATTTCATATGGTCCCTAGTCTAAAGCTTAATATTCCCAACTCTTCGAGTAATGTTCTCTCCAATTACATTAAATGGTTATTTCCCTGCCCTTAAGAAGGAATCAGTGTTTTTATCTGTTAACCATGCTGGAAACTTCATAATTCAATTTGGTAGAGTTCTCAGAAGGCAGTTTCCCAATATTAAAGGATAATAACCTGAGTATTGCTCTGGAAAAACCTTCCTTCCATTAGTCAGCTTCAAAAAGTTTATTTTCCTGGGGCCAGGTGCAGTGACTCACACCTGTAATCCGAGCACTTTGGGAGGCCAAGGTGGGAATCACGAGGTCAGGAGTTCAAGACCAGCCTGACCAACATAGTGAAACCCCATCTCTACTACAAATACAAAGTTAGCTGGGTGTGGTGGTGCAAGCCTGTAATCCCAGCTACTCAGGAGGCTGAAGGCAGGAGAATTGCTTGAATTCAGGAGGAGGAGGTAGTAGTGAGCCATATCGTGCCACTGCACTCCAGCGTGGTGAGAGCGAGATTCCATCTCAAAAAAAAGAAAAGAAAAAAGTTCATTTTCCTTTTTATGTACTAATTCAGCATTTAAATCTAAATTTTATATTAGCCTCACTTTCTTCCTGGAAACTTTTCTTGTTCCTCATGAAACTTCAGTATCCTCATTTGTAAAATTAGGAAAATAATAATAATCATCCACACAGAGTTGCTGTAAGAAAAAAAGTGAGGCCAAAATGGAGATGCTCTGCCTTCTTGTTTTAGCTGATGTGCTATAAATAAGAATCCTTTTTGTTGTTTGAGAGTGTGTGTGTGCATCCTTTTTGTTGCTGATTTCAGTGTATAAACTATCCCCCAAGCATAGTGCTAAAGAATTGTTTAATATTCCTGATACAGTTTGTCTGTGTCCCTACACAAATCTTATCTTGAATTCCCCCATGTTGTGGAAGAAATCCAGTGAGAAGTAATTGAGTTACAGGGTCAAGACTTTCCATGCTATTTTCATCACAATGAATAAGTCTCATGAGATCTGATGGCTTTAAATAGAGGAGTTTCCTACACAAGCTCTCTCTCTTTTTACCTGCTACCATCCATGTAAGATGCAACTTGCTCCTACTTGCCTTCCACCATGATTTTGTGAGGTTTCTCTAGCCACCTAGAATTGTAAGTCTAAAATTGAACCTCTTTTTTTTTTCTTTTAGAAATTGCCCAATCTCAGGTATGTCTTCATCAGCAGCATGAAAAAAGACTAATACAGTTCCTAAGCACAAGAAAGCTATAATGTGTCCTATGGGCAAAATGTATGCATTAGATAGATTTCATTCAAGGATGATTTAAGTGTTGTTAACTCTAGGTTCAATGTTAATTAATCAACAATATATAGTAAATAAGATGTCTTTAAGCAGAAACACACATAAAACAAGGTTTTGTGTTGATTGGTTGATGAAAATATGACTAGAGATTTACAGGAACCTAACCCTGTATTTCTTCTAGGAGCAAAGGTTCAATGTTTCCTAATTCAGTGTTTACAGTTATCTTATAGGACATAACTACCACAAATAATGAGAATTATCTATAGTAATGATGTATCTTTCCATTGTTAATAAAATGTTAAACAATAATTTTAAATGTCCTCAGTAAAACACAAGAACTTGATATTCAAGAATTATATACATCACTCTAAATGTGTGTCTTGGTAATTTAGAAAGTTTCCTTAAAATGTTGAATATATCTCTTGTTTCATAGAGAAATGAATTATTGATTTCACTCCTTATATTTGGGACTTTAGCACATGGTTTATCATCTTTCAGGTGACTTGTAATTTTAACTGAGCTAAGTTAAAAGAAGAGAATTACATTTTTGTTTGTTCTGAAAATGATATTTTGTAACTGTCTACTGCATAAAGGATTAATATTCTTTGGCACAAAACACCCAATCAAAAAAGATTATTTTTAAGGATAAAAAAAGGCAAAAGAATAACTTTTTTGAATAGAAAAAATTTCTAATTATATTAGTAAGTTTATTATATATTATTTAAAATAATACAGATAGAGATTAGTTATTCCCAACAGTTTCAAATCCTTACTTATATAATTTTCTTTTAAATGGTAGACTAAGTTTACCAAAGTAGCCTCATATGTAAAACTCAGAATACAGTAATCATTAAAGAAAAGTATTTTGATTTTCACTTTCTTTATTTGGGGTGATTTATTTAACCTACTTGTGAATGTGTGTGTGTGTGGTGTTAAATGATATAATGTATAAGAAATATAAATTGTTGTATATACTGCCTGGCAAATTCATTCAGCTAAAAATATTCTCTGAAATCCAGGTTAGGAACCAGGAATACAAAGATGTATTAGACATGGTCTAAATACTTAAGAGATTTATAGTTGACTGTAAGGAAAAAGAATTATAAGCATATAAATATAACACAATTCCCTAAGTGTTATATTTTTATAACACATTCCCTAGGTATATATAACACAATGTGATGTTTATATGAAAACTAACCCAATGTGGTGTTTTTATACAAACATCACATTGTGTTATATATATACCTAGGGAATGTGTACACCTAAAGTGCATTTTAAAAATGAGTAAGATATCAGCTTTATTCACAGTCACATGAAACACTGGTAACTACCAAAGTGTCCTAAAAGATGAATGGATAAATGAACTGTGTTTCATTTATATAATAAAACATTATTTAATAGTAAAAAGAAATGAGCTATAAAGCAATGAAAAGACATAAAGAACCCTTAAGTCAATATTGCTAAGTGCAATAAGCCAGTGTGAAAAGTCACATACTGTGTGTGATTTCAATTATATAACATTCTGGGAAAGGCAAAACTATATACAATTTTTTTTTTAATTCATGGTTACCGAGGGTTGAGGGAAAGATGAAAGATTGAATTTATGAAACAAAGGGAATTTTGATGGCAGTGAAACTATTCTATATGATACTCTAATGGTGAATATAAGACCTTATGCATTTGTCAAAATTTATAGATAGATACAACACATAGTAGACTTTAATATATCCAAACTAAAAAAGAAATTGTTTAGAAAGGTGGGAGACCAAAGAAATGTAAACTGTGACAAGAGAAGCAAACTTTATTGCAAACATATAAGACTAGCTCAGTGAAAGGAGTGGGAGAAAAAGTATTGACCTAAGTACCATGGAAATAATGTGGAGTCTGGAAATGTGTGGACCAAGAGTGAAAGGAAATGAACATAACGCTGTACTCTTGTAAATAAAGTTGTTTCCTGTGAGGGTGTGGGTTCACAATTTTGATACTGCTATTCATTTATATTGGAAGTGAGAAGTTGAAGAAATGTACAGCAGATGATAGCAGTTTGATTTCTTATACATGGAGTGCAAATTTACAGATAAGGAAGGAATTTAGAATGATGTAGTAATGGGTTAGAGACTAAGACGTCAGCACAAACTCATGTTTAGCTTAACATATATATACACACACACACATATAGTTACATGTATAAATATTTATAAATAGACGTATATATATAGTCTATACACATGTGTTTCCTTGCTCTGTCAGCCGAGAATACCTGATTCCCAGTAGGGCAGGGCACAGATATTGGTTTCTAATATTATTCTCTAATAAAAAGAAACTAGGCTTCTTGGATAAATAGCTGGTTCTAAGTAATATATTTTCCTGGTGCAGGAAATATATAAGGTGAAGATAGACCATCTTGAGGCACCAGAAAGTGAGGACATGCTCAGTAACAAAACAAACAAACAAAAACACTCCTTGGGGAATGTCAAAGGGACACAGGAGCCAGTTGAAAGACCTCTCAATGGCCAAAGCTGGAAAACAATTTGAACAAATAAATACAATTAATAAAGTAGGATAGTATTATCATCCAAATTGCAAAACAAATAATCATAAATCCATACTGACATAAATAGTTGAATAAATAAATAAGGGAGAAGTGAAAAATTTTCCTTGCAAAACAGTTTCAAATAATTTATGCAGAAAAAGAAAAGCATCCTCGGCCAGTGTTAGCTGATGGCTGACGCGGCAACAATAGGGAGTTCATGGTGTTCTTTAGCTAATCATAAATGATTCCCAGAGCAACGTCAGACAGGTGCTCTCTAATATGAAGGAGTGAAACAAAACCAAAACTACACTGTAACTGTTTGAGAAGAGAGAAAAACAAGGACAGCATTTAAACTAAAAAACTGAACATCTTTCTTACCTGGATGACATAAATGACTGTTGCTTCTTAACTAACTACAGTTTTAGTCCCTATTCATTCCTTCTGTCTCCCGAATTTAAAATTAAAGAGAAAGATAATTAAGTTATCAATTTATATATTTAGCCTACTTCCTACCAGCACTCAAACTGGAGTAAACTTCTCACTTTCTTAAACTGTCCCCCATTCACCTCACACAAACTCAAATGCTTTAACCAGCCTATTCTCACACTTTTTTACTGAGATATCCGATGGTTCTCTTTGATGTACTATTTGCCTTGCTACAGCACTAAGCACTAAGACTACAGCTTTGTTTGACTACAGGTGCATTCTTCAAGGTCTTTGGGTAGTGACCTTTAACCAGAACAGACAAAAATAAGTCAGGACCATAATGCAGAAACTCAAGCTATGTTAAGTCCACTAAGACTGGACTTAATCCTGTAAGCAATAAGACTCACTTAAGGATTTTGTGCATGAAATAATATGGCTTACATTGCATTTTAATTATATTTCCAGGTGGATATATAGCTAATGTTTGTGAGGAATAAAAAAGTGTAGTTTCGGGGCAGCCTCCGGCTGAGTCCTGAACTTGAGGACAAGGTAAGAATGAAGAGGAAATTTACAGACTTGAGAGATGTTTATTAGGCTGAAAATTTGCAGTCTGAAGTAACTGGTAATGAAAATAAAAGTGAGAATAAACAATCAAGGATATTAATAATTGGTTAACCTCCTTATCTCACAATTGATTACCCCTCCTGGGGGTGCATGCGCTGCAGATCTGTATGGAAATGGGAATATGAGAACAGAATGGATTAGGCATTTGGAATTAATAATTTGGATGAAAATATAAAGCAGAATGTTGTTTCCACATTTAAAATTCTGCTATAGTAATAGAGTACCAGGGCTCTACTTAAATGAGAAACATTTGAAATTCTAAGAATGTACAGTATTTGCTTATAATAAGTGTCACAAAAAAACACCAAAAATGCATGTTTGATTTGCTTTCTGGGAGAGAGAACAATATTCGACAGTTTCCCAGGAAGAATTTAATTCTGTCCTAAACAAACAAAGATCTCTCCTGATGAAAATAAAGATACCCTCAGAATCACTATTAGTTCTGCCAGACAGGAAACTTCACAAGGGCAATATATGTGTCTCTCATATGTATTATTTTATTCTTAGCACTCATCATCACACCTCTTGCCATATAAAAGTTCCCTAGTAATTAATGTTGATTGATATATTGATTAAGGAATTGGGAGTTATTCCAGAGGCAGGAATACACAGCAATGAGACAGAGAATGTGCTCCCTAACAGAGGTCAACGAAATCAAAGTAAAGTTGTGGAAAGAGTTCTTTAACAGAGAGCATCATAAAATGGAGCTATTTGAGGACTTAGAGTACAAAAGACAGAGAGTAGCGGTGGCAGAGGAGGAATCAGGTTGATGTAGCACAGTTTATGCTAAAAGGGAGTGTACTCACTATCAGTTGTAAGACAGAAAAGATGGAAGAGCAAGTCCCCAGAGGACAGAAAGGATGTCTGAGTTCACAGATTTTCAACAGCAACAATAAAGCCCACATATTAAGTATGTACTAGGTATGTACTTGAAATTGGACAATAAATAGTTGCAACGGTTTACCAATCAAGATACATGTGGCTAACAAGGCACATGATCAACTGAAATATTTTTACCCTGCTGTTCCACTCCCACCCCAATTCTGGCCAATTCCCAAGCACTGATTTGTGGCACAGGATAAAGTGTGAGAGTCCATTGCAAGAATATCGGCAACCCGTAGAGGTGATGCCAATAGATAAAGATGAAAAATGGTGAGACCCCAAATGAAAAAAGACCCAAAGCTGGGATATCAATGAAAATGAATTGGTGATGAAAATTAAATTCAAGAAGTGCAGTTTTATGTAAACACTCTTTTATATCTTACTTAATACTTAATCGCTGAGTAAATTCTTTTTATTTCTCCCTAATATGAATAATCTCAAATAACTTCAAAAGTAAAATCATCTGGCTAAATGAGTTTCCTTCTAAGAAGAATTATAATATCTGAATTTAGATACATTCTATCTTTGGTAAAGGAAGAACCCTGGAAGCCCAAGCAGTAAATGTATTACGGCGCCCCTCACCACACCCCACATTCCCACATGCTACCATATGTAATAGAAAATACAGCTTTCATTTTGAAATGAAACAAATGTCTGTGTATTCTGAAATAATTTCACTGAGGCTGACTTTTCTTTTTCCCTTCATTTCTCTCCTCTTTCTCTTGTGTGCACCATGTTGTGCCTGTTTCTGTTGTTTTTGCCATGTGCTTAATAAACCATCAGAGTAATTATCCACTGACTCTCTCCAACCTCTGGACTACAAAGGTAAATGTGAACTCTCCTTGATGTTTGTTTTTAGAGGGCCTCACTTATTAAACAGAGAAGAAAGACAAAATTGAATTTCAAAAATTAGTTACATTGAAATTTAACACAAACACAGTAGGAAATTAAGTAGTAGGTTTTATAAATAATTGAAAAAGAATTGTTTAGAAACAATTTCAACCAGCAACCAATCTGCTACTGTTACCAAACACAGAGAGTTCTATTTTTCAGTCTGGCAGAATGTTTTGTTCTGCTGTGGACACCATTTGTCATACTTGTAGATCTGTGACTTCCTCAAAATAAACTGAAGCTGCTTTCCCAATGCAATGTGTCCACAAAGTTAATATTATCAAACACATGGTATTAATTTGTCTTTTAATTTGTCTTTTCATATTTTTATATTTATTTGATTTTTCTCTAGAGTAAGTCATTTAGTATAAAAATTTACTGAATACTTGTTTCTTGTATAGATAATTAAATAAAATTATATTCTTTGAAATGAAACCAATACAAAAAACAAAAACAAAAACAAAAAAAAAGCAAAAAGATTATCTTAGAACAAAGAATGTATACATGGGAAAATAAAAAAACCAAAAAAAAAAAAAAAAAGATATTACCATGAACAAGATAACTTTTTACTATAGAAGTTTTTTAGATTATAAAAAAAGTAGGAGAATCAACAGAGTATGTAGATGGCAAGTTTTTAGCAATGTCAGGCCGAATCTTCATGTGATATATATGTATGTGAATGTAGCTGCATGCGAATATTAATGTGAGCTCCCAACCAATGTGCTAAAGAGTCGATAAAGCCTGGGAGGAGTTTGCCATTTTTGACTAAATTAAGGAATGAAAGCATAGTGGCGACACCCAAATTCTAAATTTGTTGTAAATTTCATGGATTTTTATTTTATTAAAAAGTTTGTACTTATACATGTTACCATATGCCAACCCTTAAATATGTAAATACAATATTTGTGCATCATTTAGAGTATTTAATTTTGATAACGCTGTAGATTCATCAAGAATTTGATAAAAAGCTATGACTAATCTCCCTAGAAATATGCATTTAAGACTGCCTTTAGCATATACTATCAAAGGACTCATAGTTACTCTGAAGGCTGTCTTACAGCCCCTGGATTTCATGAATCTTATATTTTAAAAATCTTTTATTCTAAAAAATATTTTTGATGGCAATGGGTCCTCCTTTGGATAAGAGGTAAGGCCCTGACTGAGGCAATAATATTAGATCCTTCTACAGCTAGACTCCACGGAAATATACTCTGCTGGCTCTGCAGTGAGAGAAGCACTATAGCAATGCAAACTGTACAAAGGGAGCCATGAATATGCAGAATATGATTCAGAGGAAGGTTAATTCTAAAGTCCTTCAGTTAATTGGATGTTAACTGAGAGAGAGATTTTAGTGACTTCTACTGAGTATAGTTAACAATAAAAGAAATATTCTAAATCCAACTCTGAGAGAAAGAAAAAAAAAACGACCTGGAAGGAAAAATGGAAAAGATGATATTTTCAAATTAATTTAAAAGAACTCTGAAAAAAATACTGATTTTATCAGAAAAAGAAAACCTATGTCTCTATAGTATTTATATTTATAAATACTATTTATAAGTAAATACTATAAATACTATTTATAATTAAGACATATTTATAGTATGTCTCTATAGTAGTTAATAAAAAAAAAAACTATGTTTAAAAGTAACTGACAACATTGGCATACATGTTCTTTCTAAGACTGAGAGAGAAGACACTTAGATGGTATTTGGGAAGAGATCTACTGTTCTGCAGAGCCAGGTTTTGGTTAGAAACATGTAAAAGAAAAGAATATATTTAGCCTTGCCTAGTTAATAAACCATTAATGGAAAAGAGCAGCGAAGAACTTAACTGACCTTCTGGATCTTGTCAGAATCCTGTCAAGAAAGGTGACAGTAAAAGACTGACAGAGAGTCAATGACTAAGTGACAAGGGTGGCAAGACTGATTTTAATGAAGTGTATATTTGAGAAACTGATTTGGAGATGTGCTTACAGTTAGGTAACATTTTAAATTCTATTTTTTGATATGCTCTTCTACAGTTGCCAGTACTCTAGTGTCCAAGTATTTGCAAAGTTAGCAAGGAAAAGAAAAGTGTGATATACTGATGTGGATGTTTGTGTGTGTTGCAGGGGGACCTTTTCTAGCACCCCCTCTCTGAATCACTCTTCTTCTTCTATCTTCAAAAAACTTAATCTTTGTGTTTTTTATTAGCATATTACATTTCATCTTAGCCACACCACCAATATAACACTTGACAAATATTCAAAGAATAGCCCTGTTTTGCTGTTGAGCATCTCTACATGCAGATAACCTCTAAGTTTATATAAGTATGCATATAATATTTAATTATATTATTGTATTTATATTGTATTTTTAAAAATATCTTGTTATTTTATTATAAAAATAATTATATACATATAATACACGATGTAATATATCATATATTATTTCTTTTTTAAATTATTATACTTTAAGTTCTGGGGAGCATATGCAGAATGTGCAGGTTTGTTACACAGGTATACACATGCCATGGTAGTTCGCTGCATCCATCACCCTGTCATCTATATTAGGTATTTCTCCTAATGCTATCCCTCTCCTAACTCCTCAACCCCTGCTATCCCTTCCCTAGTCTCCCAACCCCTGGCAGGCCCTGGTGTGTGATGTTCCCCTTTCTGTGTCCCTGTGTTTTCATTGTTCAACACCCACTTATGAGTGAGAATATGTGGTGTTTGTTTTTCTGTTCTTGTGTCAGTTTGCTGAGAATGATGGTTTCCAGCTTCATCCATGTCCCTGCAAAGGACATGAACTCATCCTTTTTAAAGAAATGATAATATTCTATGGTGCATATGTGCCATATTTTCTTTATCCAGTCTATCATTCATGGGCATTTGGGTTGGTTCCAAGTCTTTGCTACTGTGAACAGAGCCACAATAAACATACGTGTGGATGGGTCTTTATAATAGAATTATTTATAATCCTCTGAGTGCATACCCAGTAATAGGATTGCTGGGTCAAATGGTATTTCTATTTCTAGATCTTTGAGGAATTGCCACACTGTCTTCCACAATGGTTGAACTAATTCACATTCTCACTAACAATGTAAAAATGTTCCTATTTTACCACCTCCTCTCCAGCATCTGTTGTTTGCTGGCTTTTTAATGATCGCTTCTCTAACTGGTGTGACATAGTACCACAATGTGGTAAATACAAAGGATTTCACAAAAATTACATTAGAGTGAAGCTCAGTTATCTGGAGTTCAAAATTTTAACACTCAAAATGAATGCTTGGCCAGCTGCAGTGGCTCACACCTGTAATCCTATAACTTTAGCAGGTCAAGGTGGGTGTATCTTGAGGTCAGGAGTTTGAGATCAGCCTAGCCAACATGGTGAAACCTTGTCTCTACAAAAGATACAAAAAATTAGCCAGTTGTGATGGGGCATACACCTGAAATCCCAGCTATTTGGGAGGCTGAGGCAAGAGAATCGCTTGAACCCAAGAGGCAAAGGTTGTGGTGAGCTGAGATCACACCATTGCACTCCAACCTAGGTGACAAGGTGAGACTCCATCTTTAAAAAAAATCAAAACATGAACACTTAATCAAAAGTCAAGGAATAAATTATGTGGAGTCACTAAGATAGCCTTCTCAGAAATAGATGTAGTCAATTTATTATTTTTATGAAGGTCTTTATGACCTTTTTTCAGGACTTATTGACTCTTACTTTTAACCAATTTTAACCTTTGGGTTTTTAACAAGTCTTTTAAAATATCACCTTGGATATTAATTTTAGATCCCAACCTATTTGTGTATAATAAGTAAGTATCACTCCATTTTCACACTGCTGATCAAGACATACCCAAGACTGGACAATTTACAAAAGAAAAAGGTTTAGTTGAACCTATGTTTTAATGTGGTTGGGGAAGCCTCACAATCATAGTAGAAGGCAAAGAGGAGGAAGTCATGTCTTACACAGATGGCAGCAGGCAAACAGAGAGAGAGAGAACTTGTGCAGGGAAACTCCTCTTTATAGAATGATCAGCTCTTGTGATAGTTCTTTACTATCCATCACAAAAAGAGGAGAGGAAAAACCTGCTCTCACAATTCAATTATCTCCCGTCATGTCCCTCCCATATGTAGAAATTCATAAGATTTGGGTGGGAACACAGCCAAACCGTGTCATTCTATCCCAGACCCTCTCAAATCTCATGTCCTCACATTTCAAACCCAATTATGCCTTCCCAAGAGTCCCATACAGTCTTAGTCATTTCAGCATTAACTCAAAAGTTCATAGCCCAAAGTCTCATCTGAGACAAGGAAAGTCCATTCCACCTATGAGCCTGTAAAATTAAAAGCAAGTTAGTTACTTCCTAGATAAATAGGGGTACAGGCATTGGATAAATACAGCCATTCCAAATGGGAGAAATTGGCCAAAACAAAGGGGCTGCAGGCCCCATGCAAGTCCAAAATCCAAAGGGGCAGTCAAATCTTAAAGCTTCAAAATGAGCTCCTTTGACTCTGTGTCTCACATCCAGGTCATATTGATGCAAGAGGTGGGTTCTCAGTGTCTTGGGCAGCTCCACCTCTATGGAGCAGGGTACAGCTTCCCTCCTGACTCCTTTCATGGGCTGCCATTGATGCCTGGCTTTTTCAGTTACACAGTGCAAGCCATCAGTGAATCTACGATTCTGAGGTCTGGAGGACAATGGCCCACTTCTGAAAGCTCCACTAAGTGGTGCCTCAGTAAGGACTCAGTGTGGAGGCTCTGACCTCACATTTTCCTTCCACACTGCCCTAGCAGAGGTTCTCCATGAGAGCCTTGCCCCTGCAGCAAACTTCTGCCTGGATATCCAAGAGTTTCCATACATCTTGTGACAACTAGGTGGAGGTTACCAAACCCCAATTCTTAACTTCTGTACACTAGCAGGCTCAACACTACATGGAAGCTGCCAAGGCTTACAGCTTGCAACCACTGGTATGGCCAGATAGAATCTTGGCCCTTTCATCACAGCTGGAGTGGCTGGGATGCAGGGCACTAAGTTTCTAGGCTGCACACTGCATGAGGACCCTGGCCCAGCTCAGGAATCCACTTTTTCCTACTAGGTCTCTGGGCCTGTGATGGGAAGGCCTACCATGAAGACCTCTGACATGCCCTGGAGACATTTTCGACATTGTATTGGGGATTAGCATTTGGTTCCTTGTTACTTACGGAAGTGTCTGTAGCCATCTTGGATTTCTTCTCTGAAAATGGGATTTTCTTTTCTATTGCATTTCAGGCTGCAAATTTACTGAACTTTTATACTATGCTTCCTTTATAAAAATGAATGCGTTTAACAGCACCCAAGTCACATCTTGAGTGCTTTGCTGTTTAGAAATTTCTTCCACCAGATACCCTAAATCATCTCTCTCAAGTTCAACGTTTCACAAATTAGACATTTCTGGGCAGGGGCAAAATGCTTCCAGTCTCTTTGCTAAAACATAGCAAAAATCACCTTTATTCCAGTTCGCAACAAGTTCTTCATCTCTATCTGAGATGAGCAGCATTTGGTCAAAGCTATTCAACAAGTCTCTAGGAAATTCCAAAGTTTCCCATATCTTCCTGTCCTCTCCTGAGCCCTCCAAGCTGTTCCAAATTCTGCCTGTTACCCAGGTCCAAAGTCACTTCCACATTTTCGAGTACCTTTACAGCAGTACCCCACTCTCCCCTCACACCAATTTGCTCTATTAGTTTGTTCTCATTCTGCTAATAAAAACACACCTGAGACTGAGTAATTTATAAAAGAAAGAGGTGTAATGAACACACAGTTATACATGGCTGGGAGGCCTCATAATCATGGTGGAAGGCAAAAAATAAGCAAAGGGATGTCTTAATTGGTGGCAGGAAAAACAGCTTGTGCAGGGGAACTCCCATTTATAAAACTATCAGGACTTCCATTTATAAAACTCCTTTTTATAAAATTTCCATTTATTAATCCAAAGAACAGTATAAGGGAACCCACCCCATGATTCAATTATCTCCACCTGGCTCTGCCCTTGACATGTGGGGATTATTACAATTCAAGGTGAGACTCACTTGGGGACACACCCAAAACATATAACCAGGTAAATTACAAAAATTAAAATGAAGAGTTTTATTTTGTTTGTTTTCCATCAACACCAAAGATGTTGTTAGCACTTACTGGAACTCCAATTTGAAGAACATGTCAGAAGTATTAAATTAGCTGCCTGTTCTTTAGAAAAGCTTTCATGTAGTTATCATACACAGTTTTGGATAAGTTTTAGCTGCAGAAAGTGTAACATTATAATTTCTAGTAAAAATCTAAAGAACTTACATTTGTATGACTAATAATAAAATCAATGAAAATCAAAGCTCTCCTCTTTTGTTTTTAATATAAATAAATACCTAATCAAAATAGGCACCTAAGAAGAAAGACATTCTATGGGCAGAGCAAAAATTTCCTCAGAAAATGATTTGGATCTTCTCAATAACAAAAATTGATAAATGACTCTATATAAATGAAGCCTAATTACTTAAAAATGAAATATTATGATGGTAGTCCCCAAATTTCAGTATTTGCTTTATAAAGACTTGGCTTAAAAAACTCAGAGAACCACCTATCAAAAGGAAAAATAATAATAATATATTTATTTCTATGTACATATTCAATACTATCCCAATCACAATTTCAGCTGGAATCTGTATTGCTCATTGAAAAATATATGCAAAAAAGACAAAAAAAATGTTAATAAAGAGCTAATTCTACTTAAATAAAAGAATTACAGAGGCAAATTCTTTATACCAGATGATTAGCCATAATGCCAAGTCCAAGTAATGCAGATAGTGTGGAATCGCCTCTTGAGGAAATAAATGGAATAAAATATAGAATTCTGATATATGGTTGACATATTTGAAATTATAGTAACAATGATAACAAAAAACAGTGGAAATTACAGATTATCTAGTGGACGACAATGGGAGAACTAGCATACTAGAGGCAATTATTATTTTATATACTATATTAAATACAGAATTTAATATAGTAATGTGCCATGTGCATTAAAATGTATAACATTTTTCTAGAAATTAAAAAAAAATTGTAAAAGAACCAGATTTAGGAATAGGAAAGGTTTATTTAAAAAGGTCTCAAATGTACAAAATCTGGGAACAAAAAAGAAGGATTTGACTATAGCAATATTAGAGATTGTTCTATTTAATCACAACGTGAAAAAAATTAAAGAAAATATTTCCAACAGTGATGAGATTACTATCTACAAAATAAATAGTTGATATTAATATCTACCAAAAACTTCTCAAAATACAGAAGATAATCATAGAAAATTCAGTTTAAATTAGGATCAAAGAAGATGAATAGCAATTTCACAGAAGTACCGACATGAAAGTAAACAGATGCTGAATTTCCCCCATCATTATTAAACAATATATTGTTTAATGAGAAAATTAAACAGCAAAAAAAGTATTTGATATCCATACAGTAGAAAAGTAGTTTTACCTAGTGTTGGCAACATGAGTAGTCAAGAATTCCTGTGTAGTAATTGAAGGTATACATTGATGCAACTATTCTGCAAGACAATTTGGAAGATTATACTGAAACTAAGTATATGTGCATCTTAAGATCTGGAGATATGTATTATGAGTATACAACCCCCAAAAATTCTCAGCAGTACTGGGATGGAAACTGTGCTGCTAGAATTTATCTCAACAGGTGTAGATTTTTTTGGCCAGTGACGCTTTACTAAGTTTCCTTCATGGCATTGACCCTTACTCAAGCCATGAAAGGCATTGCTTAATAGCATTCCTTTGTAACCGTAAGTCTGAGAAGATCTGGGCTCATTTGCAGCCGTTTCTAGCATTATTGACAGTAGTGAGACTTAATGACTTAGATGTGGTCTCAGCAGTGAATGCTGCCCTGCCCTACCCGAACCCTACTTTACCCCAGAGTTCTGTAGTTGAAGCTGGTTAGATAGTTTTCCCATTCATGTTTATTGGTGGGATTATATTATCCTAGTTTATATTTTTATTCATTTTAAAGAACAGTTCATGAATAATAGTCCATGAATTTGTATGACTTCCACACCGTGTCTGTTGCCAAGAACTTTTGTAGAATTTGTGCTGCTGTCTTCTTCCATTGAATGTTGCTATAGAGACGTAACTTTCTTACATGTAATGTGAGTTTTGGCCCTGATGCCCCATGTATTTTTTTTTAGGTTCAAGGAAGTATCCTTACCAATAGAGTTCTTTAATGTCCAGAAAGATGAATAAGATATCTAACAGTGTTGAATGTGCCTGGTCAACTCTTTATAAGACTTATAAGGAAAGTTGTCCTCTATAACCTTTAATACACTTTCTAATCTTTTCTCAGGAAACTTCAATTTTGTTTACTTCCAATCTCCTTTTTCTTCCATATCTATTATTTTCACCTCATTTATTTTCCTTGATTTTCTCATTTCTATGCTAAATGTGCCAGTTTTCAGCATTGTCCATTCTTTAGTCAGATTCTAAAGTGATATTATTACTCTATATTTTCACTGATTCTGATATAGTCCAGCTCATTTTTCATCTCTTAACACCTCGTCTTTTTTTCCACATCACCAGGAATTATGTCTCCTTTAAGCCCCAGAAAACATAAGTGTCCATTGTGATTGGCTGGTGTCCATTCTGAATAGTCAGTGTTCTGGTAAAACTCCATTGTGAACCCTTGGCCATCCTTCTCATCTGCTTTGTTTTAAAATTATTATCATGCAGGTTTTTTATCTCTGCTTTAGTTATCTTGTTCATTTTATTTTTGAATCTTTACACATCTTTCCTTAGGTTCCTTGCTAATTTTGTGGTTGGTATTTTTTTTTTAATTATAGTTTTATTGGAACACAGCATAATTAGTCTTTTAAAAACTGTCTATGGCTGCTTTATTTTTTTATTTTAAGTTCTGGGGTACACATGCAGGATGTGGTTTATTACACAGGTAAATGTATGCCATGGTGGTTTGCTGCACCTACCAACCTACCATGTAGGTATTAAGCCCAGCATGTATTATTTCTCTTTCCTGATGCTCTCCCTTCCCCACCCCCGACGCAGACAGGTCCTAGTGTTTGTCATTCCCCTCCCTGAGTCCATGTGTTCTAATTGTTCGGCTCCCACTTATAGGTGAGAACATGTGGTGTTTGGTTTTCTGCTCCTACGTTAGTTTGCTGAGGGTAATGGTTTTCAGTTCTGTCCATGTTCTGGCAAAGGACATGATCTCATTCCTTTTTCATTTTTTAACGTAGTTTTTTTTTTTTTCTTTTTGAGCCATTTTCTCACTGACAGAGAGTGCAAGAGTGATTTGAGTCAGCAAGCCACTCAGATTTCAGCCTCTTTCCTTTGAACACATGCTAACTCTCATTCAGTGTCACCTGTAGGTCACTGTATCAGGCCAGTTGTATGTTGACCTGGTTAGCAGTGAGATCCTTTACATCAAAATTCTACATATCATATTCTAGGATTTACTCTTACTTAGATGACAAAAACTCATTAGTATAGCTTTTATCTTGTCAAGTTGTTAAGGAAGTATGTCTCCTTCTTGACTCTATCCTTCCATTCTTTCTGTGATAGACAGTTGTTACCTGAAAAACTCCAACAACATATTTACTTACTATGGAAGGCCGAAAAATAATTTGTATCTGTCCATATTGCTTATTACTTTATATTATATTTAATTTTCTTTTTAATTGAAAGCAGCATTATCTGGGTAGGAGGAATGTTTTTTCTGTTAGTGATATCTGTTTTTAATAGCTTAGCATGATTTTCCCTTCTTCTGAAGTGTTAAAAGTTGAATTGTGTCCACCAAAAAGATATGTTGAATTCCTAAGCCACTGTACTTAGGAAGGTGACCTTATTTGAAAGTTGTGTCTTTGCAGATGAATTCAAGTAAAGACTAGGTCATATTGAATTAGGATGGGCCCAAATCCAATCACAAGAGTACCCTTATAAGAAAAGGAGAAAAGACAGACTGAGACACACTGAGAGGGCACCATGTGACAACAGAGATAGAAATTGCAGTGACGCATCTACAAAATAGGAATGCCAAGGATTGCCAGGAACACACAAAGCAAAGATAAAGGAAGGGAACAGATTCTTCCCTAGTGCCTGCAGAGACTTCTGGCCTCTAGAACTGTGAGAAAATAAATTACTGTTGTTTTAAGCCATCCTGTTTGCTATTTATTGCAGCTCTTGGAATTTAATACACAGGGCAATTTGATACCCTTGTTTGGAGAACTACCAAGCTGCCATCACATAGTCAATATTTATGATTTGACAAGGCTGTTTATGGTTAGTTTGTTTAGCAATACCTCAGAAATAGGAAATTATTTCATGCATTATTTTATAAATAATGATCTAAAATAAATTTATATTATTTATATTATAGATGGAAGATTGCATCCAAAATGTCATTTAAAATAAAATCTGTAGAGACACAAACTTGCATTTCATTCATTATTGATAGAACACTTTATATATTACAGCCATTTATTTATGTAATATTTAAATGAAAATGGGCCGAATATCCCCTTATCTTAGAGTATAATTTTTTTCTTAAACAGAGAATATGTTATTACAGAAACCCATTCCAACCAAGGGGAATTTGAAGGAAGCATACAGAAATTTCACTTAGAATGAAAGAACAGTGAGTAAATCTGAGCCTTGATAGGAAGACACCTGGGAGATAAACATCTACAGCAGTATTCACATCATAAACTTTCTCTCGCTCTCCCTCTCTTTCTCCCTGTAGTTAAATGATCTGTCACCTCTCCTTTTCTCTGCTTACCTTCTTTGTTTTTGCAGGTTAGAGTTCTCAGCTGACTCAGCAATTTGCACACTGTGCATCATGGCACAATGCATCTCAGCTCCTGAGTCTACTTGAACTTACAGGCCTTGTGCCTAGAATTTGGAACTTAGTGTATTCCCTAAATAAAAAATCTTGGTAGAATAAAACTTTGTCTGGCTTAAGTTAAACACTGATCTCTAAATTTATAAACTATGAACTCAAAGGATTGAGTTTACATGGCTCATAGAGCCACAAACTCAAAAGTTATAGAAACAGCAGGGTCTTTAAGAAAGGGATGTGAGAACAATGTTCAATATTTCTAACACAAAATCTTAAAACTCTATAAATTTCAAATTGTTATTGCTTTATTAAAAGCTCATACTGATAGACTTACTCTACTTCATTTAAAAAATTTATTTAATTTTAAATTTGATTAAAGTATTGCTATGTAGAAAATGCTTCACAACCATTTGAAAGGATAACGAAGGTTGCAGTAAGATAAGTAAATGAGTCTTGAAGTTAGAAAGCCTGGAGATGAAGCACTTCTGCCACTACCTAGTCACGTGATCCTGGGTAAGTCATACAAACTCCTTTACTCTCGCATTTTTTTATCAGTAAAATGTGAGAAAAACTAATGTGAAAAAAAAAAAAAACAAAAAAAAAACCATCATTTAAGGGAGAGGGCCTCAAAAACTGTGAAGTGATGTAAAGTAAATGCTGAAATTAATGCCATATTACCTTGTAATACTTAAACCCAATGATGGCTTACATAGAGCTCTCTAGTTGGTACATGTAAAATGCAGGGTTATCAAGTGTCTAGTGACCAACATCCATTTGCAGTAGAACTTTTTTTTTAATACTCTCATATGCTGAACTGTATATGTTTCTTTTACTTGCATTTATCAAAAATTAATTATTGCTTGAATAAACAAGAAGTTTAATGGAAAGAAACTAGATTAGATTACAGGATCCAAATCCCAACCATCATCAGGGGCAGAACCTAGGCTAGTGGTAGGGACCTTGGCACATTCAAAGAATATCCATAGGCAATATAGGTGAAAAAGCCACAATCACATCTCTTCTAAGTGGCACTAAGTTGAAATAGATCCAAATTATGTAATTTTTCTCTGATTTTCTATGTTTTCCCATCTCTATATTTCTTTATATTACTTAATACTGTTGTTTATTTATTGGTCATATTTTTCAGTCTTCATGCACATGCTGCTGTTCCAACTCAATTTTAAGCAGAATACTAAAGAGTAAGAAATGTCTATGAAATCAAAATTCAGGTTCCTGGGAGAGATGCCGATTTAGCCTAACATGAGCCAGGTATCTATTCAGATATAGCTGGGAGGCAAGTTACATGGCCAACTGCCTACTCAGCAGTGCTTGCATAGTGATCTTTAAACAGGCTGGGTATGATGGCTCATGCCTGTAATCCCACCACTTTGAGAGGCAGGGGAGGGCAGATCACTTGAGCTCAGGAATTTGAGACCAGCCATCAACATTATGAAACTCCGGCTCTACAAAAAATACAAAAATTAGCCAGGCATGATGGTGCATGCCTGTATTCCCAGCTAACTGGGAGGCTGAGGTGGGAGGATCACTTGAGCCCAGGAGGCAGAGGTTGCAGTGAGCCTAAATGGTGTCATTGTACTCTGGCCTGGTTGAAAGAGTAAGACCCTGCATCAAAAACTAAAAACAAAGAGGGGTATGTTAAGGGAGATCAATGATCAATTTTCCTAAAAGAGAAGAAAATGAGCTGGCAGATCCCCGAAACATATAGCTGATACACTCATTAACTCAGGAACATCAGAGCAATCTTTACAGATATTTGTATATGTACAGCTAATGAACGCATTAAATTCAGTCTGTCCTAAACTGAGCTCTTCTTCTGAAGCCATGCCTCCAATCCTTTGCATTTCCACTGAATGCATCACTATACTCTCAGATCCCTATACTTAAAATAGTAAAGTCTATTTTGACTCATTCTCTATTATCCTAATCATCATTTCCAGGAGTTTAATAAGTAAGGCCTTTTTACATCTATAGTGCCTCAATTCTAGCTGTTCTTTCATTTCCCTAATTGCAGCACTGTTTCCACTGGTTATTCAACCAATATAACGCAGTATAACAAAAAGAAAAATATTTTGTCTCTAGCATTCACCATTTAAGTTCATCCTATAAACCATTGCTAGAAACAATTATTCCTCAAAAACCAGTCTATAACTCAGAAACCTTCAAAGCTTAGAACCAGCTAAGCTCTAAAGTACTAAGTTATTATTAAAATAATATACGGAATGTGTTCCTATCTGATTTCATTGTCTGATCTTGAACTTTCCTTGTAGTCTTTGAAAGAATTTGTATGCTAATGATTTGTTAGTTCATGTAGAACTTCCTCTAAGAATTTGAACCTCTTCTCTTTTTTGCTACCGTGGTTTTACATATCATGTTTTTCACTATAGAATAGTACTCTGCCATGTGGACTGGCCAGAAATTTATGGAGCTTAGGAAAAAAAACCTTCTGTTTCAAAATCTCTGTTTGCTCCATACCATAAAATATGGGGATTCTTTTCTTCATATAAGTAGTCATTAAAATTTTTCTATACCTCTCCTCTAATACTTATCACATTTTAACACAGGTATATTTTTAATGGTTTTCTTCATGCTTTCCATTCCTGCTATACTAAAAATAAAAAGCAAGGAAAGAAGGAAGGGAAGAAGGAAATGATGGAAAACTCTTTGAAGGAAGGGATATTGTCTTAGCCATTGATCTTTTAATCAAAACCATTAAAATATTTTATATAATGAGTAAAGGTTAGAGGGGGTTCTTATGATACCAAGACGGCATAGTTCCCAGGGAAGCACGCAGATTGTTTGAACACCACTTTGCCCACAGAAACCTCATCTCAAAGTATAAATGCCGCTTCCTTCCTCAAAAACCAGACCTTTAAATTATCCTTTCTTCTGATTATTTCTGAATACAAGACAAGGCAGAGTGATGATTGAGCCCATAATGATAGGTGCACTGAGAAGACAAGTCAATGTGATGACTGAAGCTTCATGGAGGCAGAAACAACAATGAACACAAAAACAGAAAAAACAGAACCAGGGGCTGACTTGGATTCAAGGTAGCATTTTCAAAAGCAAAATGACACTATATTCATAGGTAAAATGCAAGTCAATAATTGCAGCTCAATTGACACTGTTTACTCTGATCAATTGTATTAGTAACATTTTTTTTCTGTATATAAGAACAGGATGAATACTACATACACACGAAGAGATGGAGGTACTTTAAGCTTCAGAAGTTCTCTCCTTCCCCTACCCAGAGGATAGATTTCTTCCTCCCACTTCAACAAACATGAATTACTGCAAATTAACTTAGAGTTTCAATAATATAATGTATAATCTTACAATGATAATCATCCTATATATCATACAATATACATGAATATCATGAAAAATTTTTTAAGTGTCATGTCTTCTGAGATTTATTTTACCATGATCTTCAAGAACCTCTGTGATCTAGGAACTCACTTCCCCAGAAGCCACATTTTTATTAGAAATATAATTGCATATATGGAAAATCAAAGGTTTCACTCAAATTGAAATGTTAGAAAAATAGTAGTACTGCAAAAGAAAGGGGGCTTATGAAATTTACTCCTCTTATAGAGAACTAAAAAATAACACAAAATTATGCCAGAGGTTCACTAAGCTCTTTAAATGTCCTGATTTCCCAAGACAAACGGCAACTTTCAACTAATTCTATTTATTTTAAGTGTTGTGCAAATTATATGAAAATAGCAGATTGCATAATATATTTTTCTAGTTATGGTTGAAAAAATAGCACTTACTTAGAAAAGTCCCCAGAGATTTTCTTAGATCATTCCTCCATAAGGAGGAATAATTATTCTACTTTGGGCAGATACTGTCTCATGCTGAGGGAATACATCTACAACACATACAAAATCCTATGAAGAATGTAATAGAGATACTATTTCAGTATATTCAATATTAAAGATATTTTACTTTGAAGTGTATGGAGCTTGAAAAAATTATACAGTAACATCTGCTAGAACTTAATTTGAATCCACAGTGTATTCTGAAAGACTACATAAAGTCACAGTGCTAATCTGTAAAAGATGATGGTTTAAATGAATTTAGAATTATCTTGCTAAGGTATCTACAGGTTAATACCATTTTGTGAATATTAATTCATTATTTTAAAGTTCAGCAAAATAAGTTTTATGTACATTGTTTACAGCTAAAGGTCCTTCCCAAAGAAATAGTACCCTCAGCAAATGTTTCGTTTCCTATACTTATGTGGCCAAAACTTGATGCTGAAAACATAATAAAGTTATTTTGTTATATTTTAATCCTCAAAATTCTAATATTTCAAGAGAATTACAACAAAAATAACACTCTCCTAGTCATTCTTGATCAAGGAAATTAAATAAAATTTAAGTTAAATGTTTAAACACTATTATAATGATAATATATCCTGAAAAAAAGAAATAGTTGTGGAATTGTTTTGAAGTTTTTTTTTATTCAACACATTTACTAAGCTCCTATTAAATGTGAGGCAAAGTGGTTATAGCAATAAACAAGACAGATAAAAATCCCTGCCCTCAGACATATTAGAATCTAGGGAACATCAAATTGCACAAATAATTGAGCAATTAATTATTTAACTTGCAACTGGTAAATCTCTATGAAGGAGCACACAATGAATTCAACGCATATTATAGTGGATGCTATGTGTTAAAATGATTCTGGGAAGGTCTGCAAAAAAGGTGTTTTTGTTGTTGTTGTTGTTGTTGATTTTAAAGAGCAAAGAATTTAACAGGCAAGAAAGAAGGATGAGGCTCCCCTGTACAGAGATCGAGGGAGAGGGGTCTCCAAGCTGAAAGAGGGAACCCCCTGCAAAATAGTTTTTAAAGACATCTCACCACCTCTTTAACTACTTAACTGGCACCTGTTCTCATTGTGACAGTATTTGGTGTTTTGGCTTCACTGTGATGGTGTGTGTATGTGAGTGGGCGGAGGGGCATGGTATTCTTCTATACAAGAGGAAAGAATTCAACTTGTCCTTTATATGAATATCAAATTGAGGAGTCCAGATATCACGTATACTAGAGAAAACTACTATCTGTCCTATTTCCCAATATTTCTCTATGACCATATTTTCTCCAACCAATAGTAATCACTTACTGGGTAGTATTCGTCTAATTTAATCCTTACAAAATTCTTAATGACGTAGACGTTACTATTGGTACATTAAGATAAGGAAATCAAGAATCAGAGGAGTTAAGTCTAATAAACCACCATGCAAGATGAGTAACTACTTTGTATCTGTTAGCAGCAAATATATCCTGAGGTATTCTGACTTGGGACCAAGTCGAGAAAAGTGAAAAATAGATGGGCTGTGTCCTTCTTTGTCTATTGCAATCTAGACACTGTATTTTTAGTTTAGGTCTTATGCAGAGATTTCTTGTGTAAACATCCACTTGGGTAAGAGATTGGGATAAATGAATCACTTTTAGGCTTTTTCTGAGATTCTTCTTCAACGGTTATAAGACATCCTAAGGAGGCCAATGCCCACTGGAAAGCAGATGTACAGAGTAATAGAATACCTACCCCAGGATGCCAGTTTGATTACAAGATCACAGGTGAAGGAAAACAATGATACACTTTAGGTGTTTTTTTATTTGGCTTTCCCATATTTTCTTGAGTATCCAGCCTCTGATTAGGTCAATTTTACAGTAAAATAAAAATACTTTCACAAGTTTGGTTTATACATTATAAGCTAATGTTTTAGTTGGCATTGCAATACCCCAAACTAAAGGGATGTGCTCAGCTTTAAAGGAGACATTCTTCATGCAGGTGGATCCAATTTAGTTTTGTTACATCAGCCTTGGTGCCCAGCTCAGGCTGTTTAGCTGATTAGAATGGCATTCCTGTTCAGGTATGCCACGCATACAGTGGTTCTCAAGGAAGGCTGCAGATAATCATCATACACATATCAGATACACATGCCTTGTTCTCACCTTCAGATATTGTTTTTTATTTGATTCATGTGCAGCTCAAGCATTGGTTTTTGATACTTGAAGCCACTTATCAAGGCAACTCTAATACAGCCAGAGCTGAATATCAATGAGCTCAATTGGCAAGGTAAAAATGGTAATTTCACCAAAATGGAATATAAGGAACCCAAAGGCAACAAGAAAGAAAGCATTCTGATCCTCATGGTGACTACAGCAGAGTTAATGCTGGTAGATTTGCCTGTGTGTGTGTGTTTGTGTGTTTAGGAAGAAGCAGCTTAAAGACACATAACTGCACTGGCTTTGGAGAGATCAGACTTTTATTCCACACTAAGTGGGTAAAAATGATTGGAAATGCATTTCTATAAGGAAACCAGAAATTTTGAGTAAAACAAGTCTGGTGGTTAAGGCAGGGCAAATACACAAAGGTCAGTTTACTAAATCTCAATTTAAAACTTAAAAGGCTAATGGGGCACAAGAGTAGACAGCTTCAGTCTGAGGAAAGGACATGAAAAGCTGTCTGATTAGATTGGTACTTTTAGTTTCTCTTCCACTCTGTTAGCATACTCTCTCACAACAAAGATTTACTGACTAATCAAAGTACAGACAGCATTATTTAAATGGCATATGTTTACTCAACAACTGTGAAAACAAGACTATTTCTTCTCCTTTTCTCAATGCTTGATTGTGAACACTTATGCTAGTAAATAATCACAGGAGAGATAAGACAGAATCATAAAATTCTCTCAGCTTTCCAAAAACCTAGGGTCACAGTTGTGAGACAATATAAGCTGAGATATTGGCATGTTCTTTGTCTTTTGTTTTTTAGTTCATTCTATACTGAGTGAATCTATACTGAGGGGACTTTGTTTTCTCTTTGGCCTGGGTGTTTGACCTCGCAAAATGCAGATTTTCCACAGCTATACTTGAACTTAGTGCAGGTTTTTTTTCCTTTGAGTAACTTAAGCTCTAGAATAATATTCACTTTCCATCCCATGATCATTTATATCTTATTTTTATTTAAATTGCTTTATTATTGTCTAAATCATAAGATCAGATAGGATAAGGTGAATAGTATAAAGAAAATGATATTTATGAAACTAGTTACATTATCATTGATGCAAGCAAACTCAAAAGATATGCATTGAGCTTCTATTACATGCCAGGTATTACGTTGGATAAATGGTTCTGAAGCTTTAGCATGCATCAGAATCACCTGGAAAGTTTATTAATACATGAATTACTGTGTCCCACTCCCATAGTTCTGAATCAATAGGTCTGAGATGGGCTTAAGAATTTGCTTAAAACACAATGCAATGGCTGCTACTGCAAATGTCTTCTCTGCTCTGTGTTCAGGGATGTCCTTTTGATAGCTTAAAATCAGCCATGGTGGGAGCATTTATACTACAGAAATCTACAAATGCTACAAGTCAGAGATTTTCCCCTTTTTTCTCCTTCCTATATGAGCTAGTTTTTAAACATTCACTACCAGATCACTGGGGACAGACACTGCATTTTTAAAGCTCCCCTGTGATTCACATGTTGAATTCATGTTAAGAATGATCTAGAGGAAAAGTTTAGGAAGGAAAGACAAATATATGGTACTTGGTGTGGTAATACATGATATGATTTATTATGCGGGAACAGGAGTGTGGATAATTGATTCCCTCTTATGGAAATTAGAAAATAACTAATGGAGGAAGTTCAGTTTGAGCTAGAATTTTAATACAAGATAGGACTTAAATTGGAAATGCAGCAATAAGTATTTGTTAAGAAAGAAGACATTTCTGGCAAGACCAGTGAAACGCAAGGAGGCATGTTTGGGGAGCACATTTATTTTGAATTAATCATCAAAGTCAATTATTCATTATTGAAATTATAATACTTGCTGTCATCCCTATGGGACTATAGGCTCCATGAGAAGAGAGACTTTGCCTACCATGGTATAGAAGCTTCTAATATAATACCTGGTACACAGTAGGAGCACAAAAATTATTTGTGTGCGAATGATGTGCCTCCAGAAACTTGAGAATGAAGTAAATGGAAGACATTATTCACAGTGACTGGGTATACAATATGAAATCAGTGCTTAATTTTTCTCAACTGGGCAAGGAAATCTATAGTAATGTATAAAAAATGAAATTGATCTACAGATATGTGAGAAAGAAAATAATTTGAGGAGAAAAAATTAGAAGGATGACAATTTGTGGAGAAAGGAGTCAAAGCTTAAGTTTTAAGGCATTATAAAGTCTGGCAATTTTTATTTTAAAAAGTTTGTGAATACTAATGAAATGATTCATTTCACCTTTAACATTTTTTTAAATGTTAATTGGCCCCCTAAAATTTAGGGTACAAATACATTTATTAGAGGTAGCCATCAGTAATACAAATTGAGAACATTGTGGCTGTTATTTGAACTATGATGATTAGGAAGTTATTTCCTATCTTTTAATTCACCAAGAAGTATCTTCAATATATAACCTACTTACATCAAGCACAGTCAAAGATCGTTATAGTTAAAAACAAACAAACAAACATTGTTTTGTACTTGTTTAGAAATTTGTCTTGCAATCTGGAAATTCTATTTTGCGGTTGTGGACCTTAACTCATATAATATCTAGAAAGACTTCAAAATCCAAAGACAATATTCAAGTAAACTATAGTACATTACCCAGGAAGAATCCTTAAAACTGTTTAGTTAAGATTACATCTTTTCTAAAATAAAAAAACTGAGCTTTAGTCCAAAGAATCATCTACAATCAGGGAGCTATACAGGTATAGCATTCCACTGATTGTTTTAGAAAACTAAGAAGAAGATAGCTAGAAAATGCAAAATACTTCAAGATTAAACAAACACACTAAAATGACATACAGGTCAAATAAGAAACTCATGGAAAACTTAAATATATTTTGAAATAAATTAAAACATCAAAATTTGTGAGGTACAGTGAAAGCAGTGCTTACAGTAAAATTTATAACATTAAATGCATATATAAGAAAAGAAATAAATTAATGATCTAAGCTTTCGCCCTAGGAAATTGGGGAGGGGGTGGAGGAGAAATAGGAAAATACAAAAGAGGAAGCAGAAAGAAAAAATGATAAAAATAA